>JALPQI010010309.1:0-37433 GCA_025490895.1 Thaumatotibia leucotreta | reverse complement strand
CCGCGAGGTGACGGTAACGGCAGTAAGAATACGTTTGTCAGGCCGCCATATTGGATTTGTAATGACGTTTGTTACTTAGTCATTGTCACTCAGAACGTGAAAAATTTCATCCTAATAAAGAACAGGAAGAGAGTCAAGAGAGGGTGGGAAAATTAATTGCATGCAAAAAATACGCAAGTAATTATAGCGGGTTACACTAATTAACTACACGTTCTGTATCGCGGAAGAGCAAAGCAATATTGTTCATCCTTTTATACATACATAGAGTTACATACGAGTAGTTAGTTGCTAATAAAAAAAATGATTGTTTTTTTATGCCACAGGAGTAAGCTTTTGTTGATCCTGTTTGATAAGTAGGGGAGGCCTATGGCCAGCAGTGGACTCTAATAGGCTGCTGCTGATGAATTACTACTGATCCCACAATATCGTAACAGATGTGCTTGCCATAGAAAATAACAATAGCGAAAGATTGGTGTCGCAGGATTCGAACACGCATCCTCTTGATTAGCAGTCCAACGTGCTTGCAATTACACCAGACGACCTTCCGTCAAACAGCAAATTCAGTCAATGGTATTGTGAAACTAATCACTAGCGACATCTGTACTTAATGTTTCAAAGGTACTACAACTTTAAGTAAAATAAAACCTTTAAGCCTTAAGCCTCAAGTAAAAAAGTTCGACACACTCGTTTCAATACATGCGTCGTCAGCCTTCGTAGCCTAGTTAGTAGTGACCCTGCCTACGAAGCTGGAGGTTCCAGGTTCGAATCCCGGCGAGGGCATTATTTGTGTATCTATTTATCACAAATATTTGAGCTTACCGTGGGACCAGGTAGATCCGTGTAAGATGTCTCAAGATATTTATTTATTTTATTTTTATTTATGCGAGCACTGCGAGCGTGATAGATTTATTTACGTATCGAGTAAATGCTAACGTAAACCTTCCTCGGCAACTCATGCTACGGCTGAGTTTTACCTGTAAAGCCATCGGGGGCTTAAAATAAACTATCCCTTCGCAGGGAAACGGCTTCATCACTAGCTACTTAGGCACGCTTTAATAGCGTGGGTGGATTTCGCAACATATGCGTATATGTTGGCTTTATGTCATGAGATTTTCTTTTTTTTCATTTACTTTCTTTACTACTTGTGTAATACTTTGCACCTGCGAAGAAATTCAAAGGTGTGTATGAAGTCAACAAGTACCGGTTCAGAGTTAGGACCACGCAAAATAGGCACGTACGATGTCGAGTTGCGGAAAAATATGGCCAAAAAAACAACAACAACAATAAAATACTTTCTTTCACAAATCGACTCCGTTCCACGGTAAGATAAGTTAAACTTTGTGTTGTGGTTACTAAGTTATGATAATTATGTAAAATATATAAATAAATTCATTCTATCAGAAAAAGTGTATGGGAATTTAAACCTTATTGTCAAAATAATAGTGACTATGCAACTTTTTTACTAGGTAGCAAAGTTTTAATTCAACTGTCGGTAATTTGTACTTGTGTAGGTACAGTCAAGGGCAAAATATGTAGGTATACACTTTTGCATCTTATTTTTACAGCATAAGATGAAAATGTATATACATATTTATGCCCTTGACTGTACGTACACAGAGATGAGGAATGGGCCTATGTTTAATTATTTCACTACCTGAAACAGAGGTGGTGGTAGACAGAGGTGTGATATTATATTATATGTTTTGAAGCAGAATTTACCCGTATTGAATACTTAATAAATCAATTTAACTCACCGTTTTCGAGTTACAAGCAAAAATGTGAAAATTAACGATAGTTTCACAGTTAGAAGTGGCTCTAAAAATTTAAGTTCAAGTCCTTGTAATGTGCGAATTCGGATTATACACATTTAGGACTAAATGAACATATTAAAACGTTTATTTAGATCTAATTTTCTCGTCCTATATTTCCATTTAGTTTCATGTTGATCACTCCGCATGTAGGATTAATTTCGTCGTGACTCTTTTCGTAATGACTTGATCACCGCACGAGGGAAGCATACGTGATGAGCCGACAAGATTAAGTGTCGAGAAAATGCATTCTCCGCTAGTTGAGGCCGCATACTAATCTCGCTAATGCATTGCATATATCCTGGGTTATTCAATGTACTAAGTATATTAGTATGTCATGGCTTATTGTGTCCAGAAACTATATTCAAAGAAAAATATAGTTTAAAGTGAGCAAGAATCCTTTTTGCCGTGTGGTGACGGCGGTTAGAATAGATAGATAGATTCATTTATTTCTTCATGAAAATTACACGTTATTTGTTTACAAATTGCACAAAAAGATCGTCAAATGTATATAAAATAATAATAATAAAAGAAATTATAAAATGTCAATGCATAATTATATCTTGACCACCCCAATTCGTCCCGTGGGAGTCGACTAAGGGATTGATTGCCATTGACAATTTGGCCATTGGGCAGCAGCATCATCATAGTGCCCAGCGTTGCGATTATGGACATTTACCTCATAATGCATCCATAACCTCAGACGCATAGATAATATGAGGGGCCTTTGTCCAGCAATGAACTAATATAATAGGCTATAATATAATAGGATCTTAAGAACCCTTAGACATTGGTTACACGCTAGTTCTGGCGTCAGTTCAGTCTATCAGTTAGACCTATTGTCTTTTCACTGATGCCGGGCGAATTTGAACTCTTTGTCTTTGGACTGATGTTAGACTGAAAAATTATTGGCCGTCTAACCGCTGTCTGTACTCTAAAATGTGATCGTATCTGAACTCACTAAATACAGACTGTCTATACTATGTGATTCTAAACGATCTAAATGGTTTTTAAAAGCAACGCGTATGAGAATCCACTGGACTTGCAGTTCATAGTACCAAATAAAAAATGTAATCCCAACTTCAACCGATTTCTCCAAGATCCCATAATCAGACCCCGACTTGGTACCAACTGTACCATCTCGGGGTAATACGTGTTCGATTAATAAAAAAAACATTGCAAATCGGTTCACGATTCCGATAAAAATAACGTACTACGTACAAAGAAATAAACATTCAGCCTTATTGAAAACATACTCCTTTTTTGAAGTCGGTTTAAAAAAAGCGTACCTATTTAAAAACGATTTTTTTAGAACATGTTCATGCAAATAGGCTTTTGTGTAATATTTTGTTTGCTTTTTGCAACAAGTCTCACAACACAACGTACTGAGCCTAATGGAAAATCGTTGACCTGCAAACGCGATTATTGATTTCCTTTGTTACTAAATTACGTCTCGTAATGGAAGGAAGTTTGTTTAAAAAAGAAATGGAAACGCGTTCAAATAACCTAATGAGATCGAAAATAATGGAGTTTGAAGGGATCCGGAAAAAAGGAATGTATGGGAAACAGTCAGCGCATAAAACACACTGCCGTAATAGGCATTTTTATCAATAAATATCTTGAGACATCTTACACGAATCGACCTAGTCCCACGGTAAGCTCAATTAAGGCTTGTGATGTGGGTACCAAGCGACGATATATATAATAGATAGATACCTATAGATACTTAAATACATAGACAGCCATGACCAAGGAACAAATATTTGTGATAATTAAATACACAAATAATGCCCTCGCCGGGATTCGAACCCGGAACCTCCGGCTTCGTTGGCAGGGTCACTACCAACAAGGCTACGGAGGCTGACAAATAACGGCCGGAGGCTAATAAAAGAATGGAAATCGCGAAAGAATTGAAGTAAATATATTATCTTAAAGAGTGATTCATTAGTCATAAATAGATAATTAATTTGAATAAGTTCTTTCTAAATAAGTGCTAAACGTCTATTTCGTCAAAACCGACTTTTAGTCTTCAATAATCAAAAATTATGTATTCATATCGTTAATTTTTTTTTATTTGGCTGTAGCCGCGAGAATATTAAAAAAAGTAAAGGTGAAGATTGCAAGCGGAGTAAATTAGTTTTGTTTCCAGAAATTGACTTGCTTTCTGGAAAAGTACATACGAAAATGGAATGGTATGGCATGGAAAAATACATAGTATCTTGAAAAGTACATACGAAAGAAATTGCTAAATGAATGAAATAGCATATGGATATATTTAATTTTGACAACTTTTGGAACCTGGTTAGATAAAAAGGTAAAAAATACGTCTAATAAAGACGTATTTTTACCCTTTTATCTAACCAGGTTCCAAAAGTTGTCAAAATGAAAAAGTCGTCATATAAAAAAAGAAATTTGACTTTTACGGCTATTTCGGTCAGATTGGAATAGAGCTGATCTGCTACTAAGCATACAAAAGGTTAAATGCCAGGGTTCCGCAACCTATCGACGTAAATCGTTCACTGCCGTAATTAAAGCCACAGAGCTGATTAACACGTTTTAATCGGTTACCTGAACCCTATCGGTATCGGTTTTACATTTCTATCTGTTAGTAATCGGTTAGTTAATTTAGATAGTTACGGAACTATTTCCCCAACACCTCCCGTGGGCCACGATTTTCTCTGATGTTTTTTTTTATTTTATTGATTTATTATTTTATTTTATTTTATTTATTTGGGGCATCAACAGCAGTACATAAGAAATTTACAAAAACATTTAAACACTTTTGGGACTTGAATAAAGTGAACTGGATTAAATCCCGGTCTCTTATTATATCTTTCAATTATTGTAGAAAATTCTTGAGATGAATAATGATTTCTTCTCTTTTTAAACGCATTTCTCAATTCCAATGTATGTTTTCCTCAGTACTTTTGGACCGGGTGAACCGATTTTGATTATTTTTTATTTAAAAGCTGATGCTTACCGATTGGTCCCATTTTAATTAGTTCCAGTATACTTAGCATCTCGCCGCGAGATAGTCTATCTGTCCCTCTTTTGTTAATATAGCTAGTGAAGGACGGGAGATCTATCTGCTGTCGCACCAATCATATGCTAAGCCAGCTGTTCTGTCAATGGCATCTATGAGGAAACCATTCAAGTCCTTAATTTGCATTAAGCATGTGCACTACAAATGGACGTACTCGTATGACTCAATATCACGCCAACCGATTTAGGGCCTACACTAGCTGGCGCGGATTACCCGCAACGGACGCCTGTCTAACAAGAAATTGTATGAACGGCGCTAACTGATGCGGGCGCGTGCGACGGATTTTAATACTGAGCGGGACACGCGAGCGTGCGCACGCGGCGGGCGTCCGCGCCAGCTAGCGTAGGCCCTTAGATAATTTTTTTTTAACCGACTTCAAAACGAACCAAGATGGTCCAGTTGGCACCAAGACGAGGTCTGATGATGAGATCTTGGTGGGAATCGGTCGATGTCGTTTTTTTTTAATTTGATGATTATTTCTAAGCAGAATACGACAATGAATCAACACTACTTTTTTTTTATTACTACGGCATACCATATTTTCATCATCATCATCAGCCTTTCTCAGTCCACTGCTGGACTTAGTCCTCTCCTATTAACTATGCGTATAGACACATTAGGAGGTAAATGCCCATAATCAGATGCTGGGCAAGCGGATTGGCGATCGCAGTAATGTGTCCACTATGATGACGCTGCTGTCATCAATCAAATCAAAGAATAGTCACAGTCAGTGACACTTCAATCCCTTAGTTGACTCTTACAGCACCCGCGGGAGGAGTAGGGGTGGTGACATATGTATTCTTCCTGCCGTCACCACACGGCATACCATAGATTTTTTATAATTCTATTATACATACAACTGTTTCTTATTTCCCATAGGAAAGGAATTTTAGTGTTGTTTGACTTCGACCTACATGACTCTGATGTTTCCAGGTAGTTTAAATTCAATTATCTTGGTAGTTTACTTAATTGAAAGATCGTCCAGTTAGCTGGAATGGATCGCGAATGCACGCGAAGTTGTTTTAGATTGCGCGTTTAATGTGAGACATGCATGAGATGCACTAATATTTGCAGCAAACTATGCCATGTCTGCAATATTATGGCAGTAATCGAAATTATTATATTCTGTGATTTCCTGTACTAAAGCATTCATTTATGTAGCTTGTTTTATATACAAAAAATATGCACCAACATTTAAGAGTTTGGCTAAAGTTTTACTCGCTTCAGGCATTTTCATAGATACTGTCATTTTCACGGTACTGTCTTTTTTTTACGCTAATGTCATTATTAAAAAAAAAAACGGTGTTTATATCTACGCAACTATACTGTATGCATATCGTTATACTATGAGTATATTTCTCTTAGTCCGTAGTGTATACCTTTAGATTTTAAATAAACGTTAGAAAAATTTATACACAAATGACGCCTTACGAAATAAAATCCTAGTCTGTCTTTAAAAATGGGACGTTATTGGAATGAATGAAAATCCTAATTTATTTCAAAATAAGAGTCCTCGAGGATCGCCCTTAAAATGGGATAAAGGACCTAAGAAGCCTGTTCCCATCCTGCCTGCTAAATATTGAACCGCGTACAGACACTGTTTAAAAAGTGATGGCACGTAAAATAATATGCGTGCTTTGCTGCCAGGCGACTCCACTTTCCACACAAGCACCACATCTGGAATAAGTAATACCCATTTCATTTCGCAATCGGATTCGATTCATTCGATACGCACTAGATCTCACTCAGAGATAAGCTCCAAGATTGCGGCTTCGTGACTACGTGCCTAGAAACCCCAGCTACGCTCGGTCATCAGAAATATCCTCAATTTACTGCCTTTGAACCCATAAAAATCCCTACCTTGTCGGATATCTGGGTTATCTTTTAGGTCGTTCCTGAGGGACACGTCAGTCCCTCTTCAAAATAAGTTTGCTTCGATGTGCAGATTATTTTGTACTTAATAAATTTTGATTGATATTAGTGGCATTGACTTTGCATGCGTCAGCGTTCAATGTGTTAAGGGTCTTTTTACGTTTTTTCAAGAAATTTAATTTAGAAACTCTGTGAATTTGTACGTAGTAGACAGAAGTTTAAGTTCGCAAAGAAATGCAGCATGGACTTTTTTTATTGCTTGATTTAATGTTAAGTGTCATGCTAAGCCTGTACATAATAATTATTTTGTGCAATTTACAATCTATTTTGAGGTTTAAATAAATTAATATAAATAGTTATTATTGTCACAAAAAACTTGCGGCCTGTACAAGTGTACATAGTTCAATAATTCATCATCATCATCATCATCACATAAGCCGAAAGACGTCCACTGCTGAACATAGGCCTCCCCCAAAGATTGCCACAATGACCGGTCCTGCGCCACCCGCATCCAGTGGACTCCTGCGACCTTCACCAGGTCATCGGTCCACCTTGTGGGGGGCCTACCCACGCTACGTCTTCCGGTACGTGGCCGCCACTCAAGAACCTTCCCGCCCCAACGGCCATCGGTTCTACGCGCAATGTGCCCCGCCCACTGCCACTTGAGTTTAGCGATTCGGAGAGCTATTTCGGTTACTTTGGTTCTGCTGCGGATGGTCTCATTTTTAATCCGATCACGCAGAGAGACTCCTAGCATAGCCCTCTCCATTGCCCTTTGGGTGACTTTGAGCCTTCTTATGAGGCCCATTGTAAGCGGCCACGTTTCAGTACCGTATGTCATCACTGGCAACACACACTGATTAAAGACTTTCGTCTTCAAACACTGCGGAATATTGGACGAAAATATGTGTCGTAGCTTCCCGAACGCTGCCCAACCGAGTCGGATTCGACGATTGACCTCTTTCTCGAAGTTGGACCTACCTAACTGGATAGTTTGTCCTAGGTATATATATTCGTCTACAACTTCGAGTGTAAAGTCTCCGATTATTACGGGAGTTGGTGCTACATGGGAATTTGACATGATTTTCGTCTTATCCATGTTCATCCTAAGACCAACTCGCTCGGAGGCTTTACTGAGGTCAACGAGCATAGTACTCAAGTCCTCCAAGGTCTCAGCCAAGACTACTACATCGTCAGCGAATCGAAGGTGAGTGAGGTACTCGCCGTTTATGTTGATGCCCAGCCTTCTCCAGTCCAGAGTCTCAAAGACATCCTCCAGTGCAGCGGTAAACAGCTTAGGCGAGATGACATCTCCTTGCCTAACTCCCCGCTGCAGCAGAATAGGCTTCGAGCTCTGGTCTTGGAGTCGGACTGACATTGTGGCGCTCTCGTACAAACACTTCAACACCTCGATATAGCGGTAGTCGACTTGGCACCGTTGGAGAGACTGTAGTACTGCCCATGTTTCGATCGAATCGAAGGCTTTCTCGTAGTCCACAAACGCTAAACAGAGAGGCAGGTTATATTCTTCGGTCTTCTGTATAACCTGGCGAAGCGTATGGATGTGGTCTACGGTACTAAAGCCTCTTCGGAAACCGGCTTGTTCGGGAGGCTGGAAGTCATCAAGCCTGCGTGCAAGACGATTCGTAATGACTCTTGAAAACAGCTTATAGACATGGCTCAGAAGTGAGATGGGTCGGTAGTTCTTCAATAAAGCGTTGTCACCTTTTTTGAAGAACAGTACCACCACACCTCTGTTCCATGCCTTTGGCGTTCTCCCTTCCAGTAAGACGGAATTGAACAACTTCTGAAGGGCCGTAAGGATCGGTTTACCACCCGCCTTCAGAAGCTCAGCTGTAATTCCGTCCTCCCCAGGCGCCTTGTTATTTTTGAGCTGTTCAAGAGCCATTCTAATCTCGCACAGGCTGATGTCCGGGATGTCTTCTGTATAGTGTCGGGTCAGTCTAGCTCTGAGGTCTTCCGCTAGATCAACTTCGGGTCTGCTAGTTGACGTGTACAGCTGTCCATAAAAACCCTCTATCTCACTCAGCAGCTCAGATCTGGATGTGACGATTCTACCATCCTCAGTCTTTAATTTGGCGAGCTGGCTTTGCCCAACAGACAGATCCCTTGCAAAAACTTTAGAGCCCTTGTTCCGCTCGATGGCTTCTTCTATGCACTTGGTACGGAATTGGCGCATATCGCGTTTGAGGGACTTAGAGATCTGTCTGTTGAGCTGCCGGTATAAAGTCGCATCAACTGAGGATTGTAGAACCAGTTCACTCCTTTTTTCCATTAGTTTCTGAGTGGAGTCTGAGAGCTTTCTGGTCTTATTTGTCCGTTGGGCCTTAAAAAACTTAGACCCAGCGCTATGGACAGCTTCCACAAACCCGTCGTTGAATACGTCCACATCATCGCCTAGGCAATCGAAACGGTTTTGGAGTTCCAGCTGAAAGCTCTCGGGGTTTTGGAGATGGAGTGCAGGACGGAGCGTAGACTTCATCAGTCGCGAGCGTTCTAGCTTAGGACATATATTCAACGTGCCTCTTACCAGGCGGTGATCGCTTCCGGTTTTAACCGTACTGATCACAGAAACATCGTTGAATATATGTCTCTTCGTCGACATGATGAAGTCGATCTCGTTTTTAGTTACACCGTCGGGACTCATCCAAGTCCATTTTCTGTGCTCGCGTTTCTTAAAGAAGGAGTTCATCATGTAGAGTCCCTCCTTCTCCAAGAAACCAGCCAGCAGATGGCCCCGGTGGTTCCGACGTCCAACCCCAAATTGCCCCATCCTCAGCTCGTCACCATCTCTCTTGCCCAGTTTCGCGTTGAAGTCCCCCATAACAACGGTGAAGTAGGTTCTGGAGCTATGCATGGCTTTTGAGATATCATCATACATAGCCTCCACCTCGTCGTCGGAGTGTGTCGAAGTCGGCGTGTACACCTGTATGACCTTCAGCGAGTATCTCTCAGATACTCTGAGTATAAGGTACGCCACCCTAGCCGACACACTCTCGATCTTCACCACGTTGTTTACGAGGGACTTGTGGACGATGAACCCGACACCTCCCTGGGACTGTTGGTCGCCCTCCCGGAAATAGAGCAAGTTGCCGGACTTTAGGATTATCATATCCTCGCCCTCTCTTCGGACTTCTGACAATCCCACAATGTCCCAACGCAACTTGCTCAATCCTTCCTCCAGTTCCACTAACTTTTCGTCGGTCCGCAGTGTACGTGTGTTGTACGTTGCCAGGGCCAGAGGTCGTCGGTGGTGGTAGCCGGATCTTTGCGGGAGATTCTTAGCACCCCTGACCCCGCTAGCACCCTGGCCGCTACCATAACCAGGGCACCGGGGGTCGCCGGAACCTCGGGGCCGCGGCCTTGTTTGTATCATCATGGGGGGTAATTGCCATAATCGCCACGCTTGGCATGCGGGTTGGCGATCGCAGTGTCTCCACCGCACTTTAGGGATGCTGCTGCCCATCCCCCGGTGGTCTTGGTCGTAGTTTTCAGACATACCCGGGTCAAGTGTATGATCAGTAACACTTCAGTCCCTTAGTCGACTCCTACGACACCCACGGGAAGAGTTGGGGTGGTGACAAATGTATTCTTACTGCCGTCACCACACGGCTTAATGTATTCTTAAAATCTTGTGTTCAATAATTATAAAAACTCAAAACATGAGCTTGAAATAAGTTAACAGATGCTCTTGTAACAGTTAAATTGTGGTTTGTACATTTTTCAACAATTACAAAAAATATTCATTACATTGTCGATCCAAGCGCGCCTACATAAAACATTTCTTATTCCCTATAAAGCTCTTCTCCACTACATCGCTCGTCGCGTTTCAATTATTGTTCGTTTCACGAATCTCGCAACAACTGGAGCGTGTCACAACCAGCCCCTTTATTAACTCACGTTCTGTAATGAAAATATGAAAGTGTCTTTTGGGGAGGCAGGAATGCGACGCAATATTGAGTGCCGTGATTTTATACATTATTATATTGCTTTTGACGTCGGAACCTTTTACTGAAACGATTTCGTTTTAGAGGCATTCTTTTGTAACACAACGGTGAAACACGAGCGAACTGCAATAATAATCTAATGATAAATAGTTACCAGTGCACGCCTGCAATTCCGAGGGTGTCACAAATGCGTAGCCGATCTTTTTTTTTAATTTTTTCGAACTTCAACCTAATTATCGTATTCAATTCTTTAAAGCTTATAGTTTTCTATTTTGAGATTGTGATGTTTTAATATTCAGACACTATCTTCCATAAGCAAAGCACTTGCAACTCAACCGATGATGTGTGTATAAGCTGTGTCCTATCGACCTGTTAAAAAAAACCTACACAGCTAAAAGATTTACTTTTATTCAAAGTATTCGAACCTCGCATAATTTATCGTTTAAACGTATCAGATATGCGCAGGCAAATGAACGTTCAGATAATGTCGCGTAATGGCGATATAGCGGCGGCGATACAGCGGTGATATATCGCCTTATTATGCGAGTGGACTCTTAAGGGTGTAAAGACGACGCGAGTCGTTCGTTGAATAACGGTTTTATTGCAGTGGTATTTTCCAAATGAATTTCGGGTTTTATTTGACGTTTTATGTGTCTCGTCTGTATTATTATTTTTATTAAAATTTTGTGCGTGTGACGTTTTTTAACTCGATTTGGGTCCCAAAACCGATAAGTGTAATTATTAAAAATGGCTAGACTAAAAAGTAGTATCACACATCAGCACATCACACACACATTATCAACCTTTAATTAGTCCACTGCTGGACAACGTCCTAACCTAAGCCTAACCTAATCTAAAACTGAGCGTATGGACGCACTAGAAGGTGAATTATGTCCATAATGACTACGCTGGGCAAGCTTATCCAAAAGTAATATATTCCTTGCTTTATATGGTTGTGAAGTCCATACTCCATATACATAATATTTGATGGTAGGTACTAACATTAAAAAGGTTTTAAAACCTTCACATTGTGTCTTGGGTCCGCGGTGACGGTTTCCATCAAATTAATGAGTAGTCACCACAGAGTACTTATGTTTTAGATGGAGAAAAGAACATAAATGCCGATAGAAAAGTACATACTCGCTACTTTCAACTAGTTGAGTAAAATTGTGGTATTCTGTAATATATGGGACGTAGACTTCACATTTCAGTTGCTTCTGCATTTATAAACTTCTAGTGTTAAGTCTGTGACCATATACAGGGTGTTTGGTTAGCGGTGTCGGAGCTTTTAAGGGCTTAAACTACAATCAATTTTATCGATAAATTACCATTCAATTTTTTTTTTGTGCCAACGATACTAGTAGGAATTACAAGTGCTCAAACATACACCAAAACAGATGCATTTAGCGTTCCCGATGCAAAATCCATAAATAAATGAATGTCAGCAGTGTACGACTAGTGAAGTGGCCGCCTTCCATCCATCCAGTGCATGTTTGAGCACTTCTAATTCCTAAAGTACTTAAGGTATAACTGTAATTATGGTGTTGTGTTTTAGCTAACATCCTGTACTAACAAATAACAACACCAAAAACCTATCTTAACGACCTAGTTTTCATGCAAAATTAAATTAATTGAAAAATTAAGGTGAATTTTTTACTATTTTTAATTAAAAAAAAAATTATTAGCCTTGTTGTTCAAATAGTCGAGTCAAATGATTAGCTTAATTAGTTTGCTTATCTTATGAGCTCTCTAACGAGATATTTTTGCATGGATAGGACCGATAACAAATGTATAATTCCAGAAATATCACGTGTGCCCGTATTCGTCTGTTTGAAATTTTAAAATGGCCGCCATTTAATTATCGTTGGCACAAAAAAAACATTGTATGGTAATTTATCGATGAAATTGATTGTACTTTAAGCCCTTAAAAGCTCCGACACCGCTAACCAAACACCCTGTATAACATGGACGTCTAACGCCAGGTCAAAAATGCCCCCAAAAACAATTGTTCAATTGTACCAAGATGGGCAGGACGTAGCGTTTTTCTTAACACCGTGCATATTTCGGCGCAACATCTTCGACAAATGTTTATAGAATGTAGCCAAGCAAAAATTTGATGGACCAATCACAACTATTTTTAAATGGCGGTTTAAGTTTTAATAGGTTGACATGAAAATTCAATACCGTGCTGCATTGAAGAGGGGGTGACATTTGTCAACAAAAATTCAAGACCGTTTTTGAAAGGCAATTTAGTATGGCGTGCGGCTTCCTTGTTTTATTTGTTCGTAGTGTTAAGTTATATAATCGGAAGGTACCTAAGGAGACCATCGCAAGGAAAGTTCATCTCAATTAGAATAAGGCGTTTATTGTTGTGTAATATGAGCATTTCGACTTCGATTCGACGACGATCTGTAAAGGCATACCGGCTTGCATCAATGGGCACAACAGAGGTGACTCGAGAGCGTTCCAAAGCCGGATGGCTTGCACAATGATGGGGAACACTAAGAATTAGCTGAACGGGAAGAGCGAAGCTCACAGCCTGGCCTGGCGGTAACAAATCGCCAGTTTATCGACAGCTATAAAACTTATCGATAACAGTTCTATCGATGTTTAATTTTGTCAATCTCTCGTTCTTGCTAAGAAAATATAGGTAAAATGATTAATGACGATTAATCTGTTTGTGATGACGTTGAGGTACTTGAGGTTCTAAACGGAGTCTGTGTACTACTCTGTGGTCACGCCACTCCGGAAATTACGTCCGCCGGAGATGCAATCTGGTTTTTTACACACACCCGAGCTTCCCCAATTCCACCATTTTCTTATCTGCACGTGTAATAACGTTAATGTAGAGCCATTATTAAGCCAGTCTCTACGTGTGACGAGCCCTGAGGAAAGCGTATGCTACCCAATTTTACGATATGGCCCGTCATTGATTTCTTAATTAAATATTGGTATAAATGACTAGGTATAACTAAATAGATTAACAAGGAACATTTATTGAGTATTCAAATACTTAAATTAGATGCTGATGGATAGTTTGTAGGCAACCAATTGGCAGCCTAGGCCACTTAGGAACTATTTCAAAGTGACGCTATAAATCAATTTGTTAGAAATTCCTTACTGCTTGTAATTTTGACAAGGTTCTAGAGTGTGCTAAGATTCTAATTGAGTGTAAATAATATTATAATCAGGATAATTCCGCACAAAATAGCATTCAAATTCATGTCAACTCTTGTTTCAAATTCATGCCAAAAGTGTCAGAGTTACATCCCTTGTTTTCATAATTTGCAACGATTTTCTAAAAAAAGAAAAGAGGAAAAATTAATAAAGGTATTTAATTGAAGTTGACATTATAGTTTACTTTCAAGTTCTGGCACGAACAGTAATAAAACCTCCTTTCAGTCAGCATTTGCTGAGCAGTATCACATCGACACCTCGTAACCATTTAATGATTTCGTTTACAACTTCATCGAAACTGTCACTCCAAGATCAATTTAGTGCACTCTTTTATAGAACTAATTCTAGCCGAGATTAGACCTAGAATTGCGTGCACATTCGTATGTACTTAAGTAACTTGTTCTTAGAAGGCAGGACGGGGATTAAGTACTGACGTTGATTTAAGGATCTTTTTTCTCAAGGGTGCCATTTTAAACTTTATGACAATGCCCATAAGGTATACGATGTCGGGAATGAAAGCTGTGTAATTAACTAGAAATTTACGATGATACTAGACGTTCTTCGTTGCAATACCTCTTTGTAGAGATAGCTCTAGGATATGTTTCATTAACTATTCGGTCCTTACTTTCAACAGATGGCGTTGTATGTCTGCAAGCTTTACAACAAACTTGGTTTCACTTTTATGGGACTTGTATGTAGTTCTGAAACGCGCTATCGCTCTTTCCTATGCAGTATAATTTAATTTCTCATTTATTTATTTAGGCAACTAAAAGTTTTGTAATAACTAAAAATTTATATAATGGGAAATAAATTATTGTCAAAGAATTTCAGTGACCTATCATTATAAATGAAACTCTCGATCTAAACCACAAATGTCAAATACAACTATTTGTAACACTAAGTGCATTAGAAAAAAAAAAACAATAAATCCTCTGTGTATGTGTGTGCCTATACGACAGGACATTCGAATTTTCCAGCTAAATACCATCTCTTCGGAACGTACTCATATTTGTCTTAATGCGAGTTAAAATTATAATTTATTCCTCTTGTTAAACTTCTATTGAGAAACGTGTTAGCTGCGATGTGCAAAGGTGAAATTTAATAGAGTAGTTTGCACTTTATTTAAGTTTGTTAAATTGTATGCACAAACTCTCAACGCATCAACTAAATCCCCGAGAGCGTTTATCTCATATTTGTTCCAAAAGTCATACATAAAGCTTTGTGTTTTATAATTTAAACAGTTATTTAGTTGAATAAACAAATAATTACCATGGTACGTACACTTAAGGTCTATATGGGCCTCCAGATGCGTTGACGCATACTTGGTGGGAGACGCCTATGTCCAATAGCGGCCTCCAGTCATTGATCATTAGTTGATGGAAGATTGATGATGTGTAGCAGCGTCATCATAGTGGACTACTGCCATCGCCAATCCGCTGGCCTAGCGTGGTGATTACGGGCATTTACGTCCTAATGCACCCACAGTACCCCAGAGGGTGATCATGTGATGTGACCTTTACACAACCGGTCTGATGATGAAGTCTACAGGTGTCCACAGGACCTTGGAAACGAAACGACGGAACCCTATCCTGTTCGGGCTCCTTAAGGCCCAGCCATCATCATCATCATCATCAGCCAATTGACGTCCACTGCTGGACATAGGCCTCCCCCAGCGAGTTCCACAAAGATCGGTCGTGAGCTGTCCGCATCCATTGGACACCCGCAACCTTTACCAGGTCGTCGCTCCATCTTGTTGGGGGCCTTCCCACGCTGCGCCGTCCAGTGCGTGGTCGCCACTCGAGAACACGCCGACCCCACCGGTCATCGGTCCTCCGGGCAATATGGCCAGCCCACTGCCACTTCAACCTAGCGATTCTTCGTGGCCCAGCCATACAAGATAAATATTCTAATTTTTTCATTGATATTACCTACTAGGCTGGAAATACATTTTATTTCAGTTTGTCAGAAAATATTGTGATTTCAAAACAAATGCAACCCTGTTCTAATTGAATAAAATTTCAATTAGTTCGATGTTGATAATGACTTGATAAAATGACAACTGAAAATGTACTCAGGGTAGTACTTTTTTTGCAGAAACACGACAGTACTTTTTACGACAATGTATTATTTATTTGCATATCCGAATTTAATATCCCATTCCACACCTCTTTGAGTCTGTTGCTGTACTCCGCCTCTGCAGCATAAAGTGCTACTGGGCAAGTTTTATAAAGTAATAAACCGCGTTAATGGTTGGAACAAAGTAAAGTTGCATCTTCAGAGAAGGGTTGATTTATGAACGTAATATCGGGTGCAAGGCAATCTAGGATTACGCTGAAGTTGTAGTTTGAAGAAGAAAGTATAAAGTGATTGTAGGTTTTACATGTTAGTCGCAGACGTAAGCCGAATCACTATGGAGTATGGACGCTGCTTGGATCATGTATTATAGATTTGGGCCAGTGATGATGATAAATTATTTGCTGAATTTAAATCATCGTGAGCAATAATGATTAAGGGCTGATTTTTCAAACCCTAGATAAAAATATCCGTCTGTTAAAATGATCGCTGTCCTTTTCTCAGGATATTAGTCAAAAAATGACAAAGCTAACATTTATCTGACAGACACGGCAAACCTGGAGATTGAAAAATCAGCCCTAAATGGTTAAACTTACGTGTATTTAGTAACTACGGGCGGCGCGACATATTTCGGAGAGCCTAGGTGTCAATGATCAAGCACTGAACCGGTGCCATCGTGTGGGGCTACGTGTGAGTTTGTTTAATTATTTATATTTATACAATTATTTATTGTATAAAACAGAAATCACAACCATGAGAAAGAAAAGTACAAAGTCGAATTTACCCGTTTAGGAGAATACTTTCTTAGAAATTAAGAAGTGAAATTATTACAATTATATGATTACCGTATATGTGATTTCATGATTAATCACATTCTAAAAAGTGATCACTTTACTAAACTTTATCTATATGTGCGGCTGCTTTGCGAGAAAACCGCGATAAGTTGATATCACAAATAGATATCACGGTTTTGTCTCAAAGAAATATATTTTATGTTTAAGAGGTCACTGCGTGAGTGATACACACGTTGAGTTTAGGTAAAGTTAAACAAGATTTAAATTAAAAATTATGTCGTACATAACGCCTGTGCCTTTCATACTATGATGCTTTAATGGCCGAACGAAGTAAGTTGCATCTTCATAGCTCCGGACGGCTAGATTTATGACGGTAATAATGTCAGGCTCAAGTGCGAGGCAATCCAGGAATTATGTTATTAAAAGTTTTTGCTTAAGATATAAAGAAGACTACGCGATAAAGAGGTTTGCTCAAAATGAATGGAAGTATTCTTTTCGCCCGACACGATATCGTCGGGGATTAAATTCTTATTAAATTCATTTAGGATCAATTTGAGTGTCAATTGTTTGATATTTGAACTCTATCTGTTTTGGTAGTTACGCGGTTTTGCACTATCCCAGACGATACGTATATGTAGGCAAAAAACGCTTAGAGATATGCAAATTGCGGAAACTTTCCAAAAAAATCTTAAATTTCTTGAAAAATTCACGAAACTTTCACGAAATATAAAGGGAATTAAAATCTATTAAATGGAAAGTTTCCATCCATACAAATGTCCATACAAAATATGGAAAGTTTCCGAAGTTTTCCTAAGTGAATATTTCAGAAATCTGGAAAGTTTCCGTCGGCACACCTGTACGCGGTATTTGCACTATCACCGACGATATTTTACATCTACTGGGTGTTGCCTCTAAACGTGTTGTGTGTAATAACGGAAATCAATAAAAAATCGGATCTAAGGGATCAGTAAGCAAGTCCATAAGTTTTTTTTATTCAAAATAAATCGAGCTGTGTACGACATAACATGCGTTTCTCATTGGGTCTATAATTTACACCTACGGTTTTATGTATTGTGAAATATCACATAATATATGTACAAGTTTGTTTATTTATTAAAACCTAAGTTTATACATGACATTATAGTTAAAAACCAATACTTCATGAAACTACAGATAATACAATAAAACAAATATTTAACTTAAACAAGAAATGTTTTTAAAAAATAAGTTGGTTTAGATGACACTACAGTGTGGCTCTGTTGAGTTAAATTTGAAATTGATGGAATGGGAATGTGTCGTGAAACATTACTCGTTTTTTTTTCAATTCGGTTATAATGCTGCTATCACAAAATACACTTGGTATAACCGACTTGTATCTTATTGTCTTATTTATTTCCTTTCCTTTGTCTTCCTGTTCTTAATCCGGCCTCCACAAAACAATAAGCCTTTGATAACGAACTTCCTCAACAAGTATTTATTTATTTTCAGAACACAAGACTTTCCACGCATGCCACTCCAAGGCTATATGCTATGTGGATGCTTTTTTAAACCAATCATGCTACGCAACATAGCACATTTGGCAGAGATGGGACCAATTATGTTATTGGTGGTTATTAAATATCATACACATAGCCTGGCTCTAGTGAATTGGCACTCTTCCATACAGCTTAGTATCTTCAATTTTGCACTTATTGCTTTACATATTTCAATGTCCCTTATAATTTAAAGTACTAAAGTTTTTCGGCCACATTTCTCGAAACGTCCATTCTATGGAAGGACTTGTAGTCCAAGGCAAAATGGATGGAATGGATGGAACACGGGGACGCGGCCGCTCTCTGACCCGCTGGACCGACCTCATAAAAGAAGCCACGCAGATCACATGGTAGAGTGGGCACGCTCCGCAGAAAACCGGGCAAGGTGGACGTCTAGCCAATGCAGCCAGTTTTAGAGTCGGACGAGGACAACTTTTCTAATGTGTAATCACTACAATAACCACGACCACTCTGTCAAGAGTGAACGACTAAGAAGAAGATAATTTCAATAAAAAAGTTATTCAAGTCTTCCGTGGAGTGAAGTTACTTGATCGCGTGGTCGTACGGTAAACTTTTACCGTGATGTTGCTCGTTTGATATGCACAAGTTTTTAGTCCTGTGATGAGCGAAGTGCTTGTATTAGTTATATCTTACAAGAACTTTATAGACTGTCTTTCATAAACTACGCATGAAGATATCACAATAAGTCGTGGTCATGTCCTATAGTTAGACACTCTTTTTGTAACACGGGGCAGTTTCACGTACGAGTACGTATCTTACGTTACCAAAATAGTACTTTTTTAGATACAATTTAATACTTGTAAGTTGCGTCTTAGGCACTGGTCTCACCGCGAGTTACTAAGCTATGAACTATGGGCTATACACACGAACAAAAGATACGCGCTCCCGTGTACGTAAATGAGACACGGCGATACTCGCCCGGCGGTGATAGCTATCCGAGTACCGTGTCTCTTTCATTGGTGTTTACAAAAGCCGATAGTTCATAGCTTAGTAGCTCGTGGTGAGACCATGCCATAACCCCCTCATTCATAAAAGTCTCCTAGCTTAGCAAGCCGCTAAGTATTGTTTGTCCGTTTCGGTCTTATCAGTATGTCTATAAGACCGATCTACTACGAATGGTATACCTAAATGGTACGGGTCGTATCTAGCGTTCCAGCATACTAGTGAACACATAGAATCCACGCTATTAGCACAACTTTTACCCCGTCTCAATAGTAACTACGAATATTAACTACTCATTGCACCTAAGATTGGACGAAGTTTCTCTCACAAGTTCTACACAAACTTATATTCTAAAGTCACCAACTTAGCGTTAGAACCATGTCTCTTTGAGTTCAATAGTTGGCGAAGATCTCACCTGAGAGGAGTAACTTTGCCATTTCGCATATTTGTAAGTCTGTTATGCACAAGTTTTGATGTCACTGGCGTCACTGCGCTGCGGTGTTGAACCTTGTCTGAATATCGTTGGCAATCTCATTTAAGATCAGAACTGTCGTGTCACGTGAAACTTTTAGTACCTAAGGGGCTAGGGCTGATTTTACAATTATCTGTTAACTTTGCCAGATATTAATCTTATTTATAAAAAAGGTGATTTATTGTAAAATACGCAGTACGCGTCGGGCTTTGGCCGAGGGTGCTACGGACGAGGACCCTCTTAATGGGTCGAAAAACATGTCGAGCAATCATCGACTTAACTACGTGAGTAACTCGGTTCGATAATATTTTAGCACATAAGTAATATATAAAACTGAGTGTACAGTAAACAAAGCCAATAAAAGTTCATTTTAAAAAGAACCGGTATGTGATGGTACTTTTATTTAGGAATTAAAATATCAGATATAATCTGTTTTGTAATGGGGACGCTATTTGTCACTGTTAGTTTCAAATACTCGCTATGGCTTTGGGATAGGATCCGTTATTTGCTAAGCCATGTCTTTAAAGATTGTGGATTAGTTAAAGATATAGAGAAGGGTTTTGCAAAACAAAAGTTGACGCTTTCCCCTAATAGAAGACTTTTTGTCTTCTTTGTCATTCTCTTATTATTTGAAATCTAGAAGATAGCAGACGCCTTTTCCTATTTGTCTTTCTTTAAATTTTCTGTTCTATGTAGGTCCAATCAAGGCAATGTATTGGAAGTTTAAAGTTAATTATCGTTCGCCTTGGCATAGCACCTCTTATAAGTGTTTCTAAGTGCATAGGTATATTAGCTGCCTTATATGGCTTCCATCCACATAACGCTAAGTATGTGTAAATCACTAATTGTGTATACAGAACCCTTATTTTATATTACCATAATATTGCACAGTCGACTACCCATAGAGAGTCGTAGAGATACTAGAGATGTGTCCATATTATAAATCTTAGATGTCGTAGACCAAAGAAAAACCGGAAAAGAGCATTTTAGGTTCCGTAGTTGGTCAAAAACGGGTGGACCAATTATGTTCGAAATGATTTTATTTTAGCCCATTTAACCCTACCAAGTGTTAAAACACCGATGCTCTTTTTTGGCTTTTTGAAGTGACTGACAAAATAGCAAAAATGTCTAAAAAACCCCGGGGTTACATTTTTTATATTTAGGTTTATCTGGGTTAAAGTTCGCGCGTTGGGGAAATGCTAAAAAGTCTTGTCATAGTTACCGTCACGCTTTGACTAGTATACAAATGTGTGACCCCGAGTAAACGGTAAAAACGGAACCACCATAAAGTAACCGTAGCCGTAGCGTAACCATAGTGTATGTCCCGAATACTTGTTAAATACCTACTTAAAAGCGATATGGTAATCAATTATCGGCTCCTGTTAGTACTTGTACCTATTCGCTCTTTCGATCGGCCCTCATAAATAAGGAACGCTGTCATCATCTGATAATCGCGAATGATTGATTTATGGCCGGCTTTTATCCAGAGTCCTTTGAACTGGGCAAAAATTAACGCGTTACTTTTCCATTTATATTACCCTACCTAATACCTAAGTTGGAGTCCTAACACTCGTAATGTTTGCGTCCTCGATTCCTTATATCTGAGGATCCCTACAGCAGTTAGTAATTACCAACGCTTTGTGGGGGTGAGCTGGGTGCTTAGCCAAGTTGCCAATCGCTAGCTCTTAGTAGCGTATCGTAGTTTTCCCTCTCTGTCACTCTTCCATATTAGTGTGACAAAGACAGTAAGCTGCCTTTTGCTTACGATTGACGATTAAGCGTTAGCGATTGGCAACTTGGCTAAGCACCCTGTTTTCATACTAAATGTCACGTGATACAATCATGTCATTTAGTATGAAAACAGCCCACCCCCGCCGAGCATTAGTAATTACTTTATTCACTAGAATTCTCTGTTCTATTCCATTTATATGCTCTATTTCTATTCCATTCCAATGTATTTTCATAATTTTGAATTTACAGATAACTTTTCGGTTATTTCTATTTAGAATCACGAGCTCTTTCGACCCCAAAAGGAAAAACTTTTCAACTACCATAGCCCGATGCCACATAAAACTTTGCAGTGGCATCGGGCCATGGTATTTGAAATGGAGTATTATCAAGTTCTTCTTCTTCTTCTACCTAGCGTTATCCCGGCCTTTGCCAGGGTCCGCTTTCCTGCTACATTTCCTCTACTTTACGCGATCCTGGGCATCTTCTACTGTAAGCCTTTTCACACTCATGTCAGCCTTCACGACATCTAGCCATCGCTTCTTTGGTCTGCCGCGGGGTCGGAGTATTATCAACTGTGGAGTGTATATCGAAGAAAGGATATTCAAGACAAAAAAATAACAGATAAGTTGATCCAAATATAAATTAAAAAGACCGGGCTAAGTATACAGGGTGTGGTCTGTAATAGGAGCAAAAAATAAAACGGTACACTAATAACCCAATAAATAGTTATAATTTAATAGTTAAAACTTAAAAAAAAAATTTTTTTTTGCAAAAAAAAAAAACTTTTTTTTTCCTTTTTTTTATGTGGTTTTACTGTAGTCGACTTATACCAAAAAAGTTAAATCGGTGTAATACAAAAAAAAAATTTTTTTTGCTAAACCAGTTAAAAAACCATGAGTTCAAAAAAACTTTTTGCCCCTTTAGTTTTATGTCCACTGAACTACCAATATGTTTAATCATTAATAAGGTACAATGTTGTGATACATAGATACATCACTCATAGGTCGTAACTTTAACATACTGTTTCTCCTTAATGGATAACTTTAAAACACTGGGACCTTTTGCGAATAACTAGAGGCAGTCAGAGGAGTCTTCCATTTGATTTTTTGCTCCTGTTACAGGCCACACCCTGTATAAAAATGCTCAAAATCATGTTAAAATTAATGCTACAACACATCCAAATATTGAATAACTGATTGAGCTGTTCCCAAAAGTAAAAAAGAAACAAAAGTAAACGCACAAATTGCAAATGTATGTATCTTCATTCGACAGCATTAAATTCAAATTCTTTTTTTTTTCATTGTCTCGTTGTAAAGGTGCGTCCCGGGGCAAATTGGGATCAAGCGATGCGACCCAAACTGATTGGCCACCTTACTCACTCAAAACTAAAAAGGACTAAGTGTCTTTAAAATTGTATGCACATGTGCTACTATTGTATGGGGCAAGAGCGGACACCTAACAAGGTTTGAGAAGAATACGTGTTTATAAAAACGCTGGCCGAATTTGTTTTTACAAGTTTGTTTACCCGTAAACAAAGTGAGTGCTTTGAGAGGTGTGATTACTGAAACTATCAGTTTATTTGATTAGGCCTTTTTCTTCGTTAAGTTAAGAGTTTGTCTGAAGGTGAAAGTGAGACGTGTCCCATTTGCATCAATAAAAATATACAAATTAACTATTCGGTAGCTCATTTTAGTGGGATTTCGGTTTTTATGTTTAAATTGGTGTAGCTTATTAACCTAGATTGGAGATCAACGCTAAAGTACAAAGGTGGCTGAAACGCCCTTACAATATTGAAATACCTTTAGGTGAAGGGTGAAGGAAAGTATCGTAAGGAAACCTGCTTACACCTGCGAAGAAATTCAAGGGTGTATGACTGTATGTGAAGTCGCCAACAAGTACTGGGCCCGCCTTGAGATCAGGAGATCACCCAAAATAGGCACGTTTGATGTCGAGTTGCGGTAAAAATGGCCAGAATACAACAACAACAACATATCTTTAGGTCATGGTTTTAAATATAACTGAAAAGAGAATAAGTAGTGCCTATTGATATATTTATTATTATTAGGGCGTCGTGTTTCGGCAGTTCCGAGGCAATCTGCCGAATTCTACGCCGGATCAGACGACGCAACGGGGCCACGTCGTTACGTCGCCTAAGTCAAACTAGTTTTTAATTATTTTTATATGTTTGTATCTTTGTAGTTCACAGTGCCTTGGTGTTATAACTGTAATGCTGTGTTAACATATTTGAATAATAAATAAAATAAAATAATTTTAAACTCCTTGAGTCTGTTTTAGGTTACTATTTTATTTGAACATTTTGAGCTTAGAGCTTTAGTTCGGATACCGACTAGCCTTTTCCTTTTAGGCTACCAACTTTTATAACAATGATGTATAAAAATGGAAATCAATTTCATAGAAATTGCGACCATCCTTCGCTCGTAAACTGCGAAAGCTCATAACTCTGATGGACACATACACTTACGCTTACGGCTCTGTGAGGGAAATATCTATTGAGCGATGTGAAGGTATAAAACAATGCCTTCATTACGTAGTGTTGTTTGAAGAAAGAGTTTTTACGTAATTGCAAAAAAAATAGAGTTTCGCTTACAAAATATTAGAATAAGAATGGTTTGTTTGGTGTCATACAGTACCTATAGAGCAAGAAATACAAGTAGAAACAGTAAGGATTTGAACACCAAAAAGGATGTCACTCAGCATATGTCGTGTCAGATGCCATTTAGTTATTGTTTTCATGTGTTACTAAGGCATAAGTAATAAATCTATCGGATAATTCAATGTAGAAAATTACACATAATATGTTTGCGATAGCCCAAATATGTATTGAGATTATTGAGTTCCGTCAGATAACTAATAAATTGTGCTATTTGCGCTAGTAGTACAGGTGAGTTCAATTGCATAATTATACTGAAAACGGAGACCTCAGTTCAATGGAATAAGCTGAAATATGTACACATTTGAACTCTGTACCATGTACATGCCGCAGGCTCCGTGCCTGCATCGTATTCGAACAACACTGCAATGTTTTGTTTGTCTGTTTGGTTTATAGACGATATAGCCCCGAGCGCGGATTTAAACACCGACGCAATGAAAACAAACATTTCCGTGGGTACTTTATACGAGTTTGCGATGCAACTGTTCTCGTATTTATTGTCTTAAAATATATATGCTTGTTTTATTGCAATTGAATTTCATGGCATTGTAAAGATAGCAATACTCGTCTCTAATAGCAATGAAAAGAGGTTATTCGACTTTTTCTATTCAGAATACGACTTCAATAATATTACGAGTTTGATGGTTTATTTCCGAATAGAATTTGAACTAAAAAGTATCTCTTTGAACTGATATTTAAATAATATTTAATAAATATTTAATATTTTAGCCTATATAATGTCCCACTGCCGGGCACAGGTCTCCTCTCATATATGAGAGGGATTGGGCTGTAGTCCCCACGCTGGCCTTAAGCGAGTTGAGAACTTCACACACACCTTTGAATATGCATGTGCATGTGTTTAACTTTATTATTTGAACTTCTTCGGGGATGTATGCAGGTTTCCTCACGATGTTTTGCTTCACCGAAAGCTAATGGTAAATATCATCTGATATTCCGTACATAAGTCTCGGAAAAAATAATTGGCACGACCCAGGATTTGAACCCACTACCTCGGGATTGAAAGTCAAACGTCTAAACCACTGAGCCACCACCGCTTCGATATTTAAACGAACTTATAATTATGAGTTTGTGTAACTTTATTATTTGTATGTCCGATACCTAAACGATAACATATGTAAGCATGTGAGAAAAAACGGAATATCTGTAAATAAAAACTGTAGAATTGATGTGGCTTTTCACATACTAAAATAAAAGTGCGTCGTATAAAAGTTTTCCCTACGAGTGCAAGTTTCTGGCACAGTCCGCACTAACCGTCAGCTTTTACAAAAAGTTCAGTTGAACTCCCTAAAGCCCTTTTGATTTAGAAGAGTACCCGTTTGTCGAACTTCCCCCGGCCAGATGGACTGCACTAACTTTTTTTTCATTTGCCGGAACACTGATTCGCACTTAGTGGTGAAAAAGTGGTTAAAAAACTTTTTAACAGCGATTTCAAAAGTTGTTGCTGTCTCGTAGGAATTGAACATGACGTGTAAAAGCTGAATATTTCTGATATAGTTTTGTGTCAGCCTTTTATAGAATAGTACATTACGACACAAGTGTGAAAAACATGAAATTCGAAATGAGTGGCGATGTTTTAAAACAGGACCGAAGGGAGTGTTTTAAATCGACACGAGTTACGATTTTCCTTTTTGCACGTGTCTCGTACGACGTTTTTTAGTACAGATGGCCCTCCGAAGTTTTGAACCTGACGTAAAATTAACCACTTCTCGAACTAACGCGTAAAAAAAGCACCAAAACTACTAAAAAGTTACATTATCTATTCTTATTTAAATTTTAGATGTAATTGTATCAAAGAAAAAATACCGAAGTTTGCCAACGCCGTAGTTGGGTACCATACCACTCGGCCACTCGCTATCACCGCCGGGCGAGTATCGCCGTGTCTCTTTTTTTACACGGAAGCGCGTATCTTTTGTTCGTGGTTTATGGCACATATTAAGTTCATGGTTTAGTAGCTCGCGGTGAGACCAGTGCCTGAAAGCGATTGACTTATTAATGTTCATTCGCTAACCCTGAAGTTATTAAATTAATGGTTTGGTAAACATAAGCGATTAAGATAAGGTTCCATCTAATGGGGATTGAATATTAGATTAAAAACTAATCAGGAAGTTCCTGGGAGTTGTCAAATTTGACCGAGCTTCCTCTAGAGACGTCATGCGATAGTTATAAAAGGGCATAAGTCAATACTATTGCGTATTAGTATTCGTCTTTTTGTTATAAGCGTTCCTCTAGAGACGGCATAGGATAGTTATAAAAGGGCATAAGTCAATACTATTACGTATAAGCATTCGTCTTTTTGTTATAAGCGTGTTTCTGGGTCTGTTAATCGCTTTCTTTCTATTAGTAGATAAATCCATTTCGTGTTGCCATTTATTAGTGTACTTGTTAGTTTTTTCGCCGGTTCGTTTCGATTTACGGGTCTCGTGAGACTTTGTAGACTTGATAACTGAGTGTACAGTCCGTGAGCTGTTAAAAAAACTTTCCGTTCTATAGCTGTCTCACTCGTTTCATATAGGTATGTAAACGAGCGAGCGAGACAGGTAAAAAACTGAAGGTTTTTCTAACTGCTCACGGACTGTATGTCGGTTGTAGAAGTTTCTAGAAATTTTTGTTTGCTATTTTCTACAAAACTGCGTTGATTTAAGGGTGGGTTCGCCGATAAATATAGGTCTCTTTCGGCCTTGTAGAGATATTGATAAGAACGAAAGGGACAAACGATACTTAACGACTTGCTGAGTTAGGAGAGGTTTATGAATAAGGGGGTAAGTTGTTAAAAGTGAAGTGGGTGTCGGTTTTGAAATAAATCAGATAGCCGGAAAGATGAACGTGCCTTATTTGATAATAGTACATTGTAGGTACATCAAGGGAGGTAAGTATAGAATTGCTAACGAGAGTGTTACTAGCATAAAAGCCCGACGCCGTTAGGCGGAGGGCTTTTATGACTCTAGTTAGTTTTCCGCTTACCAACCGTGATGCATACAATGTTTTTAATCACACTTGCCGACAAAATATAAGTTTTAAGACAATATTATTAAATGACGTACTGACATTTCTATTAATCCCTAGGGAAGTTCACTTTTCTATTACTCCCGCTATGCACGCAAGCAATGGCGCGCTTAGACAGCAAGTGTGATGAAAATCACATTTTATTATTCCACCTAAGAAGAGTTATAGTAAGAATTTCACTTTAGTGAACCCGCCTACAAAGCTAGAGAAGAAATTTACCACCTGGTTTCTAGCAAATATAGACAAATTTTTAACATTTATTTTTTGAAATTGAAATTTGGCAGTAAATGTAACATCAAAGAGAATATTAAAACCTCGGGAAAGTAAATAATATGCACATTGATGCTACAAATTGGGCATAAAAACAAAATGTGTATTGACTGTCGGTTTATCCAGGGTTGCCACTAGTATAAATATAATTGAACGGTTAAACTCACGTGTATTTAGTCACTACGCACGACATGTTTTGCCTCGCGACTCGGCGCGAACCCGGGCTCAATAGTTGATACTGGAGTAACTAAATTAACTAGTTTACCCGTTCAATTATATAAGGTCCTAATTTATTAGATGCATATATTCTTACAGCTGATAGTACTCGGCCTCTGGAGTATATTAAACCGTGAAATATTATAGCTTTTACGATGTTATTTTTGGAGAAAACGGAAAAACAAATTTGCTACGTAAAAACACCCTGTTTATGTGATTATTACATGAAAACTCATTGAACAGATTCTAGTACCTCTTTTACGTACCACTTAACTGAAACTGGCCATTTCACGTCGATACATTAAATACTTGATTGTCAATGTCATGTTTTTCCGTTGGATTGTGTCCTTTGATGACATGACAGACAGTGTTATTGTGACATGTGATAATGCACATGATTTTTTTTAGACGAAATTATAATTAATGTTTTTGTTAGGAAAATGAAATCAAAAAAGTTACATGAAAGATTTCTGAATTTATATTTAAAGTTAATTATTTTAATGTAAAGTATTATGTGTCAAAATATCTGCAACTAATAAATTAGGACCTTATATTTACAGTTATTATGTCTCAGGAAGATTGCTGGACACTTCTGGGTTAGATTGGCTCAGGACCGAGATGAGTGGCGTACTAGAAGAGAGGCCTATGCTCAGCAGTGGGCGATAAATGGCTGAAATGCTGATGATGTCTCAGGAAATTTTTTAAATTCAATTCATAATCATGCTACAAGTCTACATGTAGGTACCATTCTTTCCGCACCCTGTGTAACCAAGATGCTAATCACTAACGCTCAATAGCGAAATTAATAATTTATTCGTTTTTAAACAAACTAGAAATACAAAATATTATTTAAAAATTACAACTAAACTAAAACTACACAAAATCTAAAATCAAACTAAATGAAATCTAAAATAAATCTAAAACAGGCCCCTGCGGCAGGGTACCCAGGACGCTGGCAGCATTTCCTCGCTGGATTGCCAAGCTAATGCGTTGAGTGTGGAAGCTGCCAGCTCTTGGGTCTCCCGTGGCGTTTCTGAGTCTCTTCGATAGGTCTTTGAAGAGACTCAGAGCGCTAGGACCCCACGGACCAAAGGTATCGACGCCGAAAGGAACGAAATTATATAGCGAAGGAAATGCAACTGGCTTTGTCCTACTAATTAAAAATAATGACAGAGACTACTACGCTACGCTACTAAGCATTAGCGATTAGCATTTTAAAATGATCTCAAGGATTAGCTGGACAAGATCCCTTTAAGGGATAAGTTGGACTTTGTACAATTTCACCGTTTTTTTACCAATAGAAACAAAATTCTAAATCTAAACTTAACGTTAAAATACAAAATAAAAGCTTAAACTAAAACCACCTACAATACAACTTAAAAGTAAAAATCAAATAACCTTACTTAACCGTACTTAGCCTTATATCTTAAAGACAAACTGGTTTTATAATCGCGGAAATTTACGTTTTCCTCGTATTTTAGGAGTATCCTGAAGTTTACGCGATTAAAACCCGTTTGCCGCTAAAATATGAGTGAAAATTGTGAAAGTTTACTTAGCCTTACTTATTTTTTAGATGTAATGTGTAAGTAATATTACCATTTCGCGATTACGACATTTCACGAAATGTTGTGCCCTAACGTACGTAAAATTACCCTTTTCTTCTCGTTTGATTTTTTAGATGTACGATAATTTTCTTGTCTTTGTACTACAACCCGTTTAATTGGTTTGGCAACCCTGGTTTTATCCGTAAAATAAAATCAAATGATACCGATGTGTGTGTTCAATCGACATCACTAAATTCAGACGATTTTCAACTTTGTTGCACGGGAATATGGTAAATAAATCCATACATATTTGAGCCATTTAGTGCTCAAAGAGAAATCCTCGTTAGCGAATTCTGAATGCTAAATTGGACCCCTTTTAATGCGATCAAAAAATGAAATGTGTATTTCGTTTTATGGATATATTTAAAACCGTTTCGAGCAATAACACTTTGTCCGAATATACGTAATTTGTAAATTGTAAATTCATTATTATGTTTCGGGAAATTTCATAGCTTTATCAGGCTGATGTATGGAGTAGATGTTAACATTAAATTTTAAATTATATTTACTTATCCTCATTAAATAATTTACCTTACAATGCTTTCGTAAACATCTTTACTAATACTTAAGGAATTGTAAATTGCGAGTGAGTAGATGCTATTTAAATTATATTCTTCCCGCTTAAAATACCCTGTATACAGGCTGGCTATTGGGAAAGGGAATGATTTTAATGGTGTAGTCCTGGTCATATTTAAATATTGAGATATGAAGTTAGTAGTAGTAGTAGTGACATTTTATTCCATAATTATTATTTTTTTATGAGAAAAATATCCCCGATTGCACTATTAGAACTCCCTGTTCATGTGATACCTACCTGTTCAAGTGTTTATTGGCCTAACCCTTATGTCTAAGATGAAAACGTAACAGAGTTAATGTGAAATACCTTTTCTAATTTTAGAAGGAATTTCCTCTCTAATTTGGTATGCTCAGAGTCACCCGAAATAAATTCTATTAGGTGTTCAAGCAAGCATGAAACGCCTTTAGGTAACATGCGATACGTGCAGAGTTGTAGGTTACATTTTAAATATAGCTACGGCAGAGTTCATGTGAATTAGCTTTATGTTGCCACGGTGGAGTTAATTATTGAATACTGTATTTTACTGTATTTTATGCTGCTACATATTGTCCCTTATACACCGTGATTTCTAATAACCCGAAAGATTTTAACAGTGTGTTCCTGACCACATTTAGAAACTATAATGTCGTATAAACTTTTCTGGATATCGCCTAGTTTCAGAGTTATTACCAATTACAAAAAACATATTTTCTAATTGTAACTCGGTACAAAAGGTCTTTTTAACGGCGTTGGTGTCATTATGGAGAATAGTCTCACTAACCTCATTAATAGATGTCGAAAAGTGAGAAATAAAACCTTTTAAAAATGAGGTTTTTGTAAAAAAAAAACCTTAATACTCATTGTAAGTGCTAGTTTCATGAATAACTTTTACTTTTTATGTTAAAATACATACAAAAATTAAATAACAATTGAAAAAAAAATAAAAAATTTTTTTTTTCGCCAAAAATGACAAAAGTCGTATAATATTTTTTGTTTTTTTTACATCAAAAATGCGTGGTTAAAATCTTTCGGGTTATTAGAGATCACGGTGTATAATGACCACTCTTTTACAAAACACTTTTTAATTCATATTTTAAAGACAAACGGGACTTTTCATCAACCAATCTTTTATTCAAATAACATCATCATCATCATCATCATATCAGCCGAAAGACGTCCACTGCTGAACATAGGACTCCCCCAAAGATTGCCACAATGACCGGTCCTGCGCCACCCGCATCCAGCGGACTCCTGCGACCTTCAGCAGGTCATCGGTCCACCTTGTGGGGGGCGCATAACATAAAATAAAATAAAATGAGTAGTAAGTAATTAGTGAAACTAGAAATATCAAGTTCTAGAAAAAGTTAATCAATGTGGGGAAGGGCGTCACCATCGTCGAAGCCAAGCCATCTGGCAGCGGGCTTAAAGCGGTGGCGAGTGCCTCGAATTCACATGCTTGTGGCGCGTATTACTGCGACATTAATTCTCGCTCGAAGCCAGCCTAGGATGGTACTCAAGGAGCGATTCCAGCGTTCGGATATGGTTTCTGCCATATGTTTAATAAAGGATGACATTTGGGGGGCAAAGACACCGTCGACCGATGTTGGAGCATTCTATGAAAACTTCTACTTTTTGTCGCTTGCGACTCGCTATGGTAGCTACCCTAATAAAATATGCTAGCTGCTAGGAAACTCTGTCAATCTTAAAGCCTTGATATGTTATTATTATGCCGTTACTCAGCTTACTAATTTAATTTCTCAAAAGTATTGAAAAAACAGTGTCGCTTACGACATGTTTTCATGGAATGCTCCTGTTACCAGTGGGGTAAAAGTTGCATGTTGCAATTCACAGGCGTTATTCATGAACCCCTTATTCATAAACGTCTTCTGACTTCGCAAGCCGCTAAGTATTGTTTGTCTTTTTCGGTCTAATATAGTCCGAAAGGGACAAACAATACTTAAGGTTTGTTAAGTGAAGAGACTGTGGCCGTTGCCACCTGTATCGCGAACTGGGTTAAGACCCTGATTGGTTCAGAACTACTATCGTGTGTGAATTCGGATTTTGTCTGCTAGAGCGGAGAAAAACAAAACTAGATTTAAGAAAGCCCTATTACAACACTATCTCGACAGTACTTAAACACCATCTTATATTTTTTCACTTTGCCTAAATTTCTATGTTGTCACTTCTACTTCTGTACTTCAGTGTTTTTAATGTATTGTAGAGACTCACGAATGCTACAGTCAAACTGTTCAAACAGTTTTGTGGGACAAAGTATTTAGTTTTAAGTTCTAATCCTGTATCTTACAGAACAAAATAAACAATAATTTGTAAAAAAGTAAGGAATCCTAAAAATGGAAATACACAAGCAAATATCAATATACCTAATATTATTTTATGAAATGTTTTTCACTGATTCAGTAATTAAAAACATTAGCAACCTTTTAAAAGCCCCCGTTCCTTTTTTAATTGAATCTAGCTCGCTGGCGGCTTGTTTACTGAGGGTCCACGTTTAATATGGCTTATTAAGGTACGTCAGTCATACTTTAGGACCCTTACGTTACGAGACCCTCGGGACTGGGATCCGGGGTCAAACGCACTATAAGTACAGGTTTAGGGTAGTTGCCACGCCTTGTCTTTTGGATTTGAGTTTCTTGCCGGATTCTTCTCAGGCAGTGGTGTATGGTTAGAACCGGGAGTAGCTTTTTTTTCTCTCATTCGCTATTTAGTTTAACGATTCAAAAGCACTCGTTGCCGGGCCTAATTGAATAAAGAATGTTTTGACTTTGACTTTGAGTTGGAAATCTTGATCATAGTAAATAAATATCTTGGGACATCTTTCACAAATCGACTTAGTCCCACTGTAAGCTCATTTAATGCTTGTGTTGTGCAAACTAAGCGACTGTGTATATTATTGTAGGTAAAACAGTACAATTCTGAACATGTAGGCAATTTGATATATTTACTAATGACAGAGTATAATCTTTTTGCTATCATTTTTTAATTTAATACAGACTTTTAAGTATTTAAGTTATTCAGATGCTTAGGGCGTAATTATTCGAAGTGTTCCACGGGGCTCATAAACCATAGATCTTCTTGTGCCTTTTACCCTTTAGTATAGTGCACCCTGTATATGTATACCACACCTATATTACGTCGCGTTATATCGTTTTCACCTTACTAAAAACGTTGACAAAACAGCTTTGTCAAATAAATAACGCGAAGAATGTTCAATACACGGCCCATACATGTTATTACACAATTTTGCCTTCAACTAAAACTTTCTGAAATATCTTTGTCATAAAAACATGTCGACAACTCGCAAAGTTTCGACATCAGTGTCATTTCTTTACCGATTCTCATAATTTTATATCTGTTTGTTCGTTGAGTAACGGCCAGAGATTTACCATGTACAGTCACCACATGGGAATGTTGAGCCACTTGGCAATGGATGCAATTTGGTCGTGTAATATTATGGGTTCGGTATTTTTCGTTAGTAGGCACGATCGCGACATGACCGATGTTCCCCGATAATATGTCAGTCAAATACGAATCTTTGTTGCGTCAAAATTTCAGTGTGTCAAAACTAGTTGAAATAATAAAAATTTCTTCGTCTACGAGAATTAAGGATTAGTCGTCGGCCATTAGTAGACGCTAGATGTCGTTGTTCCTAGAGGAAACTGGATAACGACAGTTCTTCATAGATTTGTTTAAAACCGTTTAGTAATTTATTAGTATTTGCTTCAAATCGGATGCCATGATTTATCTGATATTAATAGGCGAGGTATTTTTTCCAACTTTTCCATTCATATTAAAATTTATATAAATAGGCAAGTTATCGAGCAATTTTAAATATTTTTTTTCATTGACAGAGACAAATGCTATTGCTGTGTTTATTATCATTCGTTACAGCTCAGTTGACGTTAGTTGAAAACTTATGTAATGTAACCTTTGTAGAAATATGGTAGGTAACCATTGACAATATACCCATAATCCTATAATCTGTCAGTAGCCATAAAAAATTATAATAGAAACTTGATAGTTTTTGACTGAAATTCTTACTTTGAAAAAATACCTGTCAGTGACAGCCGAAGGAAAGTGAACGAAATTACCATCAGGGCTCTGAAGTTAGATTGACGTCTCCAGGACTAAAGCGGATGTTATAACGTAACTATAGTAACGTCAGCTTCCGGAAAAATAGCGAACAATCATTGGTTCAACATTTTTGTTATTACGTAACCATGGTAATGTCACCTTCTGAAGAATACGCGAGCGGTCATTGGCTAACCGTAGCAACGACCGCCCCATTGGTCAGCAGAGTTCGGCCGAAGTCGTGATACCAGCCTCATAAGAGTTCGGAACCCGATTTGTATTATTCGACCAAGTTGCGAACAGTGGCAAGTGGCTCAACAATCCCGTGTGGTGACTGTACATAGTGCAGTCACATGATCAGCCTATATTAGTCCACTGCTGGACATGGGCCTCTCTTTTTAACTTACCGTTATAGACGCATTGGAAGGTAAATGCCCATAATCGCTGGGCAAGCGCAAAATGGAAATCACATTGTCACAGTTTCGCACATATATTTGTTGCATTTGCTGTGCTGCATAGCATATCTATAGGTGCATTTAGACCAAACGAGCATTCGCTCATTCTATCCCCTACTCTACGAAATTAATGAATTTCGACGAACCACGTTTGTGTAACGAACGAATTTCGTAGAGTGGGGGATAGAATGAGCGAATGCTCATTTGGTCTAAATACACCTTGTGTTGTAAAAGCACCCTCATAGTTAAAAAGTGGCAAAAAGCTAGGTTTTTAAGTTATCCTCTTTATTCGATTAAGTTTAAAAACGCTAGTGGCGAAGTAATAAAAACGCCGAGTGTGCTTGTTTTGAGAGCAAGTTAGCGAAGTCGGGTGAAAACAACGCAAGCGAAGTTTATTTTTTTTGGATTTATAATATTACGTAAAAAGCCTTTGCTGGTGGGTAAACGCCAGTTACCGATTTGTTTGTATGTTCTTTTATTAATTAAGTCTACATATTTAAGGGTCCACTCATCTCCCAATAGGGCTACTCTAGACATACGCAGACTAAACTTTTTTTGAATTACCTAATATAGAAACAAACTAAAAATTACAATCTTGTGGATTTGCTCTGGTGATATTCTAATAATGATTTGAACCCTTATTCTTTTGGGAATATATTTCAACTGAATTTAGTGTTGTATGGGTCCACAAATATTATAATTACGTAATGATACTTGTAGACTTGAAGCCGTTCGGGCATGGAAGTAGACTGACGTATTTTTTGGGTATTTAATCTTAGGCACTTGCCTCACCGCGAGCTACTAAGCTATGAACTGTCGGCTATAAACATGAACAAAAGATACGCACTCCCGTGTAAATAAAAGAGACACAGCGATACTCGCCTAGTTATCAGCTATCATCGCCGGGCGAGTAGCTCGCGGTGAGACTAGTGCCTTAAGCTGAGGGTGCAGGATTGATTTCCGTCTTAGCTTCGGATTTGGTATTTTTCCTACTACTATCTAACAAGATAAACTTTGAGCGAATACTTCGTCTGGCATCGAGTCTATCCACTCACATGCTTTGATTTCTGTGATGGACTCTATTTCTATGAAAAATAATAGTGGTAACATGTAGAAAGTCTGAATGAAGCATGTCAGTGTATATATGAAAACATAAGTGTTAGTTGGGCCAATCAGCTTTTCGATCGACATATTTTCTGTCTGCTGAGTTAACTTACAAATGTACGTCAATTAATACTACACACATATTTACAATGAAAAACTGTTGGAACGTAAATATATCGATGTGAACTTGTGTGGGGCCTAACGCATCTACAATTTATAAGCATTTTTTCTAGCAAACTTGATAAAATTGTCACCTGCGTTACGGGACAAAATAGTGTCTATCGAAAAGTTGATTGGCCCAGTTATTGAATATTCATCTTAAAATAATTACAAAAACTTCAAGTAAGTAATATTAAAGAAAATAAACTCACCAAGTGTGGTTTAAAATGTATTTCGACATAACAAGGAAGAAGCAGAGTATACTAAAGCTTCTAACTTATTAACGTCGAGCAGCCTTTAAAATATTAATAAGTAAGCAGTTTAGTGGTGCTTTACTTACCTCGTATTACTTAGTATACGCCCATTATGATGTTCTTCATTAGATCATCATCATCAGCCTATGATAGTCCACTGCTGGACGTAGGCCTCTCCTATTAACTATGCGTATAGACGCATTAGGAGGTAAATGCCCATAATCGCCACGCTGGGCAAGCGGATTGGTGATCGCAGTAACGTGTTCACTATGATGTCCACTTCATTTCGGGATTTAAGCTTAGATTAGAACTTGGGTCATGCAAGCGGAAGTCCTTATCTAATTAATAGTGTCAAAAACCGGCCGAGTGCGAGTCAGACTCGCGCGCGTAGGGTTCCGTACCATTATCAATTTATCATTAAAAAAATACAGTTAAATCAACCTACCTCAAAAACTATAAGAGATAATTTAATCAAACCAAAAATCGTTGTAGTACGGTCAAATCGTACATAATTTTACCCTAAACTCGCAAATCAAGTAGTATCGCTGCATTTTTGGTATGTTGTTTAGACACCATAGGACAGTATAAAACCATATTTTGCAAGCAAAAAAAAATTGTGCTAGCTGGGTAGTACGTGAAAAACTGCGAAATTTACAGCCATTTTTTAGTTTCTGATTTTTATTTAAAAAATCTTACGTTTTTTGATATCATATGTAAATAAACGTTTAAAGACTAATAAATTTCCAACAAGTTGAGCTAACATGCATTACCGTAGGTCTTATAGTTTCAGAGATTCGAGACTTTAAAAAGTACCCCTTTTTGTAAACTAGATAAAATTTTGTGTTTTGCTAACGTTTTCGACTTAATATCGCCTCACCTAATTATGCTACGAAATATATGCAATAATGACCTTATAGCGCACTTAATATTCTTTAATTTAAGGGTAAAATTAGGTCAGTGAACTTTGTAGTTGGAAGTATAAACCCGAAATTCCAAAGGCAGGAGGCCCGCTATCTAAGTTTTTCATACAAATCGCAAGTCGAGTTGCAAAGCTGCAATTTTGGTATATTATAAAAGCCTTATAGATATATACGAAAATGCATATTAAAAGAAAAATAATTTGGGCATAGGACGTAAAAAACGGAAAAAAATTTGCAGTTTTTGACGTTTAACTAAAAATCTATTATCTTTTTGATACTGATTGCTATAAAACTAAGAAAGAACATTAAATTTGAAAAGATTGGAGCTACGTTGCATCACCGTAAGTTATATATATTTTGAGATACGACATTTCATAAAGTGCCCTTTCATCAATTCATAAACAAATTTTAGGTTACGATAAAGCTATTCACTAAATATTGGCAAAACGTTCGCGCTAAGAAAAAAAAATAATTGTAGATAATAACTAAATTAAATTTGCAACAAATTGAGCCGATAACAATTACTGTAAGTCTTATAGTTGGCGTTATAAGAGGCTTCAAAACATGCATTTATTTTCTTAACTTAATGAAGGGCACATTTTGAAATGTCGTATCTCTAAATCTATATAATTTAGGGTAATGCAAGGTAGCTCAAATCCTTTCAAATTTAATATTCTT
>JALPQI010010308.1:0-48754 GCA_025490895.1 Thaumatotibia leucotreta | reverse complement strand
TATAGAAAATAGTGGGAATAGACGCGGCGATGGCGCGATCGTGGGATGGCGTCACGGGAATACCGTCGCTATTGCATTAGTGGCATGGATTTCGACCAAGTTCAGGGATATTATGTGCACTGTGCACCACAGTGACACTTTTTGTTATTGCGCGGCCTTAAAGTATGATCAAAACAAAGCCTTATAAGTGATTGCATATACGAGTACATGACATATACTGAGTGACTGAGTAGACATCAGGTGCGAACGATGAGTACCTACGTGGGTTCGATCTCCACCTCAAACGTTGGTGAAATTGTTTTTTTCCTTGGTTTTGGTTTGGTTTTATTTGGTTGGTTCAGCAGTGGACGTCTTTCGGCTGATATAATGATGATGATACCAAAGATATAGGACATAGCCATATTAGCCAGGCAGGGTCATTACCGACTGGGCTAGTAGTGGGTCGTCAAAATTGTATATTAATATGACGAAATTGACGAATTTTGTGACAATTGAAAAAAGTAGATATTTACTTCCGATTATTTTTTTTTATAATTTTACGTCAGTGGCAAAAAAAATAGGGCCCGCGAGCGAAGAAAATATCATTGAGAATTCATTCACCTATTACTAGAATGAATGGAAAGACGTAATCCGTGTCTTCAGCTAAAACCAAAATAATCCGAACAAAATAAACAACGCTCCATCCAATTATTTTTAAAATCCCAACTCAACCACGTATTATCCGCTAAAACATAAACAATTTGCCGGAAAAACTCGAATATCGGACATTTCATGCCTCGAGGCTTCGAAAATAAATTACCTGTGCTATTATTGAAAATGTTTTCAATGTTTGCATCGTAATACATATTTAATAGCTTCAAAACGGTGTTTTAAAATAGTACATTACGACACAAGTGCGAAAAACATGAAATTTGAAACTAGTGGCGATGTTTTAAAACACGACCGATAGGGACTGTTTTAAATCGACACGAGTTACGAATTTCATTTTTGCACGTGTCTCGTACGACGTTTTATAGTGCAGAATTGCAGATGGCCCTCCGAAGTTTTGGACCTGACGTAAACCACTTCTCGCACTAGAGCCTAAAAAAGGCACCATCTGTACTAACAGTACATTTCCTATCCTAACTAGTGCGGGAAAACTTTTTTCGGCGAGGGTGAAAGTTGGAGCCCGAGTAAAACGAGGGTGACAATCACCCGAGTTAAAAAAAAAGTTTTTGCACGTGTAAGGGACGATTTTTTTCATAACAAGTGCGTCAAAAAGAGAAATTACCGCGCGTACGTTTTTGCGCACTAGTTAGGAAAAATATATTTTAGCATTGATTTAGTACAAGCCGCTATTGAAACTGAAAACATGATTCAAACTTAGGACTATGAATTTTGATACATTTGAAAGTATATTTTAAGTGTGTAGTGTAGTTTCAACACTCTTACATTGTAAGCGCGCCAATGCTTGCATGTATCACGGAAGCAATAGAAAAGTGAAATTCCCTCGGGAGTAATAGAAATGTCAGTACGTCATTTAATAATATTTTGTCTTAAAACTTATTTTTTTGTCGGCAAGTGTGATGAAAAACATTGTATGCATCACGGTCGGTAAGCGGAATACTAACTCGAGTTATTAAAAACCCTCCGCCTGCGGCGTCGGGCTTCTAACACTTTCGTTAGTAATTCCATACTTACCTCCCTTGATGCACAATGTACTAATTTTGCATTGAGTCTAACTATGTTAAGTTAGGCTGGAACATGATAATGACAATATGCAAAATATAGGTTTGCGTAGCGTTGGTTTGCCATGTGGCGATGCTGCCAAATGAAACTATGGGAATAATAGTTTGGGAAATAATAATATGGCATAAAATCGGCCATCACTACATAGTATAAAATAAAGTCACTTTTTCTGTCCCTATGTCCCTTTATACGCTTAAATCTTTCAAACTACGCAACGGATTTTGATGAGATTTTCTTAAATAGGTAGAGTTATTCAAGAGGAAGGTTTATATGTAGGTATAGTACCCGTGCAAAGCCGGGGCGGGCCGCTAGTATATTAGTAAACTAAAGGTTCATTTAGACCAAACGAGCATTCGCTCATTCTATCCCCCACTCTATGAAATAAACGAATTTTAACAAATCACGTTTTGTGTAACGATCGGATTTCGTAGAGTGGGGGATAGAATAAGCGAATGCTCGTTTGGTCTAAATGTACCTCAATATTTTATTGTTTGTAAACGTATCCTAAAGGTGCACTCAGACCAAACGAGCATAGGTACGCTATTCTATCCCCCACTCTACGAAATCAACGAATCACGTTTTGTGTAACGATCGAATTTCGTAGAGTAGGGGGTTAGAATAGCGAATGCTCGTTAGGTCTGAATGCACCTTTAGAGTAGGTGAGTAGAAAATTATTGAAATAGCGTGCTAGCTCAGCAATTAATCATACCAATATGTTGTAACACGTAATTTGGAATGAATGATTGGCTTAAAACATCTGACAATTCATATTTCATTTAGAATCCATATCCAAAGCAACACACGAAAGTTGTTACATCAATGTGGTATTTTGGTAACACACGCAACAACGTATTAAACAATAATTGATTGAATCACATGCGAATGTAAGATTTGTTTAGCTATTGTCATTTATCTAATTATTAAACGTCTGCTGATGAAAATGACAATAGTTATACATACACAAATCGGCCTAGTCTCACAATAAAGGCTCGGGTTTTTGAACCTGACATGTAATAATAGTACATTGTGTATTAAGGGCGGTAAATAAGAAATTAATATATAATTCTTGTGCCGCCCGTGGCACACACAATGTTTTTCATCACACTTGTGAGGCAAAAAAAGTACCTAAATAAAACAATATATTTTCACAAAACTACTCTAAAATGGTCAAAATCATTGCTCAAAATCAGGGAAGTCTTTTTATCATTTTTATAACAGAAATCTCGGCACGGCACTGCGCTAGTGCGACATAATGTTGTATGAAAATCCTTGATTGCCCTAGGGCGTAATGACGCATCCACGGCGCGCATCGCCGCAGCGCATTGGCGCACTTACAGAACAGGATGCTTAGCCAAGTTGCCAATCGCTAGCGCTTAGTCGTAAATCGTAAGCGAAAGGCAGCTAACTGTCTTTGTCGCACTAATAAGAAAGCGTGACAGAGAGGGAAAACTACGATACGCTACTATTAAGCGCTAGCGATTGGCAACTTGGCTAAGCACCCAGGTGTGATGAAAAGAAGTTGTAAAGGTCTACTTTTTTGTATTTTAGATTTCTGATTAGTATACCTCGATATTTTTCTAGCAGGAACGAGAGATTGACAAAATTCAACATCAACATAACTGTTATCGATGAATACACCCTATTCTGATATAGATACTAACTTTGTAAAATCAGGTGACCAAGATATACAGGACCCACCAGGAATACCTTAACTACTTCATGCAAGTATTAATGATTTAGGCGTTAGAGTATGTTTTATCAGTCTTAGTTCTTTTGATTGTATCGTTTTGAAAATGATTTACATTCTTGTAATTTATTTCTAAGTTACGGCACCTTAATTCATTTATTAAATTTATTTATCGACCACTATAAGACTTATCGATAACAGTTATGTCGATGTTTACGTTTGTCAATCTCTCGTTCCTGCTAGAAAAATATCGAGGTATGCTAATTAGTAATCAGATTACTTTTTGCAAGCAGGAGGAGGAATTGGGTTACTTTTTCCCAACTCTGGAATAAAGACACGGAAAATTACTAGAATACGTAAATAGGAGTATCAGTGCCCGTGTTGCGAGTACTTTTAGTGCTAGACTTAATTTAGCGATAAAAAATGATGCATCGTTCGCAACAAAGCATAAAATGCATTTTTACTGGAGATCTTCGGATGTGGTGTACTTTAATATACTCATAGAATTATGAAAGTAATAAACTCTTACACCGTTGCCGTTGTGTAGGCAGTAATTATGTATTATAGAATATAAATGTATTCTACTTATTTGTCACCACCCCAACTCCTCCTGCGAGTGTCGTAAGAGTCGACTAAGGGATTGAAGTGTCACTGACCATTCTACAAAATTGATGATGGACAGCAGCGTTATCATAGTGGACACATTACTGCGATCGCCAATCCACTTGACCAGCGTGGCGATTATGGGTATTTACCTCCTAATGCGTCTATCCTCATAGTTAATAGGAGAGGCCTACGTCCTGCAGTGGACTAACATAGGCTGATGATGATGAAACTCTTATAAACAAGGGTTTACAATTATTCGTGTGTCCTGTTAATTTGACATTTTTGTTTGGTCGAATGGAGACAAAACAAAAAAATAAATTAGCTAAGATACTTTTATGATGAACATTCGCCATTAGATATATCAGACCTGCCACTGTACTCATAAATATCTGAACATGAACTCTAAAGGTGGATTCGGACCAAACGAGTAAATGCTCATTCTATCCCCCACTCTACGAAATTTGTTCGTTACGCGTAATTGGCTGAAATTCGTTGATTTCGTAGAGTGGGGATAGAAGGAGCATTCGCTCGTTTGGCCTAAATCCACCTTGACGACATGACAAGGCCTGCTCACATTTGTGAGCACCCTGACTACAGCCCTACCGCGAAAACCTCTCTCACTCTAATGACGCCTTCGTTTGAGTGACAGAGAAAAATGTTTTTCACACTTGCCGACAAAAAATAAGTTTTAAGACAAAAAATGATTAAATGACGTACTGACATTTCTGTTAATCCCTATGGAATTTCACTTTTCTATTACTCCCGCTACGCATGCAAGCAATGACGCGCTTAGACAGCAAGTGTGATGAAAAAAATATATCATATTTATGCTGACGCTTGAAATCGGAGGCCGAATGTATAAATGAATCAATCATTGAGTACAATTCGAAAGGTATAAACACACTACCTTTTATCACCCTTAACACACTTTACCTAATCCTTTCAGGAACGAAATCCGGGCAAAGTTGAAATTTAAATACATTTAACTGACAAAAGTATTCTAACAAATTGGAGAGGAAGCAAACGTTTCACATTTGGAACGGGACTTTTAAACCCTTCCGGGTATTACAGGCTTAAACAATCGCGAGTGTCTGACCCCTCTTAAGCAGAAGTGTGTATAATATCTATGTTTCTGTTTATGTACGCATTATGGAGTTCATTACACGATACCCTTTTTAGGGTTCCGTAGCCAAAATGGCAAAAACGGAACTCTTATAGATTCGTCATGTCCGTCTGTCCGTCTGTCCGTCTGTCACAGCCGATTTTCTCGGAAACTATAAATGCTACAGTAACGAAATTTGGTGAGGATATGTGTTGTATGAACCGCTACTGGATTATGATACTAAATCGTAAAAAAAAAACATTGGGGTGAGGGCCCTCCATACATGTAACTGAGGGATAGAAAATTTTTTTTAGTTGTATTATAAGCGTGTGGGGTATTAATAGAAAGGTCTTTGAAAATGATATGAAAGTTTATAAAACTCATTTTTATTTAAGCAAATCGTTTTCGAGATATCAGCCCTCAAAGTCTGAAAAATGTGTCCCCCCTCTCCATTTTTTAAACTACGCGATATAAAATCCTAAAAAAAAATATATGTTATGCACATTAATAAAATCTCCTATAGTTTTTGAGGTAGGTTGATTTAACTGTATTTTTTTTATAATAAATTGATAATGGTAAACAGCACTCAAAGGTTCTGCCACTGTCATCTCAGAGTTCATGACCAAACGGCGACGTGAGGTGTTTGTATCAGCTAGAAATCATTTCGGCATGCGTAATGTGTGGAGCCTAGATGGCAATATTTATGTTAAATTGCCTGGTGGTAACAAAAAGAGCCTGACTACAGCTGAACAACTCGAAGAGTTGGCGTCTAAGTATGCTCCGATTTCTGGTAGCAAGTTGACCGCTGGTACTGTTAATGTTGAAGCGCCTGTGCAGCCAGCTACTACAACTCCTGCGTCTGTGGTTAATGAACCGTCGGCACCAAAACCGGGACCTGTTGAGCCGCCCAAGGCTGTGCGTAGCGCAAGGCGCGCCAATTAGTTGGTGCTTCTAGAGTGTAGCAACACTTATTTGTTTTCCTCGTGTTTAATTTGTTAAGGAACGCACTTAGAATGTAGGATCTACCCTTTTTGTTTCATATGTAGGTATTATTACAAATTTACATTATCATGTTCTTCATAATCTCTGTAGTCTGTATGTCAAACGTCAAATGTCAAATGCTAATGTCACGTTTGGCTTGTCACTGCGTTCCGGTTTTGCTTTGTGTATTCTTGTATTATATATTTTCTTTATTTACAAAGCATGTCTACTTGTCTGTTTTTTAACGTAAATACATTTTTCTTAATTTACTTGGTGTAAACAGTCAACTGGCCGGTTAATTTTTTATTTTTTTTTTGCTTTCGTGCATTCTTGCACTTCTAGGCTACAAACTTATTATTTATATATTATTTTGTATAAAATTTGTTTTTAGTATATATTTTATTATTAATAATTGTGTACCCACCTGCATAGACTATTATGTCCGATGATGACACGTACCTCTCTGCCTGTGACTTGTCATCTTCCTATCATTCTCTTGACACAAGTAATTCACTGTCTGAGCCTGATACTCTCGGAAATTTTGTAGCATGCACTTTTCAACAAGCCCATAAACACTTAAATGTCTGTCACCTTAACGCTCAAAGCATCCCAAGCCATTATCATGACCTCCTTGACACTTTTTCTTGCTCCAATGTACATGTAATTTTGGTTTCGGAATCTTGGCTCAAGCCTAGTTTAGCTTCCACTTTGTATAGTCTGCCAGGGTATGTGTTGCTGAGAAACGATCGAGTGGGCAAGGGTGGTGGAGGTGTGGCCATCTATCTTCGTAGTGAATTACCTTTTAAAATTTTATCTTCGTCCCCATCGCAATTTTCAAATTCGTTGGAGTACTTGTTCATTGAGGTCACGATAAAGGGTACAACTGCACTTCTTGGAGTTGTGTACTGTTCTCCTACGATAGACTATTTTTCTGATCTCGAGACGGTACTCCAAACTTATAGCACAGAGTACGCACATCTCATTATCATGGGCGACTTTAATACCGACCTTTTGAAAATTAATTCGAGATCGCGAAAGTTGAAGGTAGTCACAGATTCTGCCGATTTGACAGTACTTCCGCTTCAACCTACGCATCATAACACTGACACGTCGGACTCGTGGTTGGACCTTATCCTTACCGCTTCTGTTGATCACATCGACCAGGTGGGTCAGTGTCCGGCACCAGGTTTCTCTCGTCATGATTTAATTTTTATTAGCTATCGCATTCGACCTCCTAGAATGCAGCCAACTTCGGTGGATCTCCGTAGTTTCGCGAAGTTGGACATAGAGGCGTTACGACGTGACGCTCGCGATTGCGACTGGTCTGCCGTTTTCGCAGCTACATCGGTCGATGACGCGACTGATCTACTGAATCAGGCTGTGTTAAAATTGTATGATGCGCATGCTCCTATCCGTAATGTTAAATTAAAGCGGCCTCCAGCACCATGGATAACGAGAGGTGTCCGGATGGCAATGACTAAGCGGGATCGGGCGTTTTGTAGATTCAAACGTCAGCGTTGCGATGATAACTGGTTAGCATTTAAGAAAGCTAGAAATCGATGCAATCAGATGGTTAGAGCTGCTAAGCGTGGGTATGTTTATGAGCACATTGTTTCTTCTTCTGTGGCGGAAACGTGGAAATTTCTGAAATCTCTGGGCATAGGAAAATCTTCTGGGATGGCTAACTCTTCTTTATTTGTTTCTTTCTCCTTGAATGATTTGAATTCCCATTTTGCCAAATCTTTTAATTTAGATCCACTCACGGTACTCCGAACTATCTCAAAAATTAAGGCCTTGCCTCGTCTTTCTGAAAATGAATTTGCTTTCACCTCTGTCACTGTTGATGAAATAAGTAAGATTGTGTTGTCAATTAAGTCAAACGCCATTGGGTATGACAACATAAGTCGATTAATGATTGTTCACATTTTGGAAAATATTCTACCAGTTATCGCTTATGTTGTCAACCTGTCAATGTCTTCTGGTGTATTCCCGTCGCTGTGGCGTAATGCTTACGTGATTCCATTACCCAAGACGAGTAACCCTAGCTTAATGAAAGATTTTCGCCCTATATCTATTCTACCTTTTTAGGGTTCCGTAGCCAAAATGGCAAAAACGGAACCCTTATAGATTCGTCATGTCCGTCTGTCCGTCTGTCCGTCTGTCACAGCCGATTTACTCGGAAACTATAACTGCTACAGTAACGAGATTTGGTAAGAATATGTGTTGTATGAACCGCTACAGGATTATGATACTAAATTGTAAAAAAAACTATTGGGGTGGGGGCCCTCCATACATGTAACTGAGGGATAGAAAAAAAATTTTAGTTGTATATAAGCGTGTGGGGTATTAATAGAAAGGTCTTTGAAAATGATATGAAGGTTTATACATCTCATTTTTATTTAAGCAAATCGTTTTCGAGATATCAGCTCTCAAAGTCTGAAAAATGTGTCCCCCCCCCCTCTATTTTTTAAACTACGCGATAAAAAAATTCTAAAAAAAATATATGTTATGCACATTAATAAACTCAATCAACGATTTTTGGTTTGATTCAATTATCTCCTATAGTTTTTGAGGTAGGTTGATTTAACTGTATTTTTTTAATAATAAATTGATAATGGTACGGAACCCTTTGCGCGCGAGTCCGACTCGCACTTGGCCGGTTTTTTTTTACTACTTTTGTAACTAAAATAAAAACTAATTTTAGAACAAATAAATAGTTGATTAAGTACCAATTGCTCCAATTACAGGAAAGATCTGGCATTATAGGCTAAGTTGAATTCTATTTCTAGATCAGTATGTAAATAGTAATGTATACTGAGATTAAGCTCCCACAGCCCACACTGAGAAAAACTATTTAACCAAAATGGTGCCCCCCCCTGTAATTTTTGATCCATGGGGCCAAAAAATATGAAAAAAAATCTTAAATAGTGGACTTATCGAATAGTTTAAATTAAAACTATATCGAACATAATTGTCTCAGCCGTTTACGAATAACTACGGAACCCTACACTGAGCATGCTCTTGGCCGTTTTTTTTAAGTTGTAACCGAAACATATATGTTATATTTATTAAACCTTTTTACCATTTTATCTACGGAACCCTTATAGATTCGTCATGTCCATCTGTCACAGCCGATTTACTCGCTAATCATGCCTAAGTAAATCCAACATACAATAAAAGTAAAAAGTGTGTCACATTTCAATTTTTTAACTACGGCGTATATTTTTAGGGTTCCGTACTAACCAAAGAACCCTTATGGTTTCGCCATACCCGTCTGTCCGTCTGTCTGTCCGCAGCATAGCACAGTGGCTGTTAGTACTAGAAATCTGCAATTTGGTACAGGTACTTACACATATTAATCTTACACTCACTTAATTAGCCGTGTGGTGACGGCAGTAAGAATACATTTGTCACCACCCCAACTCCTCCTGCGGGTGTCGTAAGAGTCGACTAAGGGATTGAAGTGTCACTTACCATTATTTAATAAAAGATTGTTGATGGGCAGCAGCGTCATCATAGTGGACACATTACTGCGATCGCCAATCCGCTTGCCCAGCGTGGCGATTATGGGCATTTTCCTCCTAATGCGTCTATACGCATAGTTAATAGTAGAGGCCTACGTCCAGCAGTGGACTATCATAGGCTGATGATGATACATATTAATCATGCCGACAAAGTGGTAGAATAAAAAATGTTTTTCGGGTACTTCCCCAACTGGTGAAGTGGGGATGATTTTTTTTTAATTGCTGTAATTCTATAGTGTGGGGTATTGTTGAATAGGCCACTTAAAAAGAAAATAGCCTTCAAAGAATTTATTTTTCTATAGTCAATATTTTCGGAGATAACCACTATAGAATTAAATAAAGATGTGTCCCCCCCCCCCCTCTATCCAAAAAAAAATGAAATAAATCTAGAATATAGTTTGAACAGAATCGGCCCAACCGTTTACGAATAACTACGGAACCCTATACTGAGCATGGCCCGTCATGCTCTTAGCCGTTTTTTTTATCAAAAGTTCTAGAAGCCATAGTTCATAAAAAGTTATCTGCTCACATCTTCAGTAATCAGCTTCTGTCGCCTTATCAGTCAGGATTTCGCTCTGGTCACAGCACAACTACTGGATTGCTGAAAGTTGTTGAAGATGTGAGATTGGGAATGGAAACATCCCAATTAACAGTGTTAGTTTTGATAGATTTTTCCAATGCATTTAATGCGGTCAATCATGACCTGTTACTTGCCATCTTAAAACACCTAAACATTTCTTCAACAGTGGCCGACTGGTTCTCTTCTTATCTTCAGGATCGTCATCAGGCGGTCCGGGCGGGCAATGGTCTTTCCGATTGGTGCGAACTGACTTCTGAAGTTCCTCAGGGTGGTATCCTGTCTCCTCTTCTTTTTTCCGTGTTCATAAACCTAGTTACTCCTAGCATCCAATGTTCTCACCATCTATACGCAGATGATTTGCAAATATACACACAAACTGATCCTGGTAGGTTGGAACAAGCGATTGGCAAAATTAACTGTGACTTGGCTAATATTTCTGTATGGTCTCAAAATTTCGGCATCAAAGTAAATCCAACCAAGTGTCAAGCCATTGTTCTTGGAAGTTCTCGCTTGCTCTCTTTAGTGAACTTAGCACAGCTGACACCGATTATGTATGAGGATGTTGTAGTTCCTTTCGCGTCAGAAGTGAGAAACTTGGGGTTAATTATGGACAGTGGTCTAACTTGGGCCCCACAGGTGTCTGACGTTTGTCGTCGGGTAACCAACATGCTGCGCTCTTTTTATAGGTTGAAGCACTTCCTGCCAGTTAGTACGAAAACTCTCCTTATTCAAGCGTTGGTGTTGCCCGTTATTGATTATGGCGATGTGTGTTACTCAAATATTAGTCAGGAACTTTTAAACAAATTAGATAGGCTGTTGAATTCGTGTATCAGATTTGTTTATGGGCTCCGAAAGTACGATCATGTGTCGGAATTCCGCCGTAAACTTAAGTGGCTACCAGTTCGCGAGCGCAGGTCATCTAGAACACTCTGTATGCTTTATACCATTCTTTTCGACCCAGCCGCACCAGAATATCTAAAGTCTAAATTTTCATTTGTCACACCGCGTCCTGGCTGCGAACTTCGCATGTCTCGGCGTTTTAAACTCTCCATTCCCCTTTACCGCACAGGATTTATGTCCAACTCTTTCGCCCTTCAGGCCATTCGTCTCTGGAACGATCTCCCTCTAGTAATTCGTCAAGCGCAGAGCAAATTTTCTTTTAAACGTAAATTACGTGAACATCTGCTTCGCGTACATCAAGGGTCATAGTGGGTGTTGTGGTTGTGCATGGGTACATTGTTTTTATTATTATGTTTTTTATGTATATATGTAAATATATGTATGTATTTTATACGATAAACAAAATATTAGGGGAGACCAGGTATAAAAGTAACGCGGGATGAACGTAACAAATTCATTTAAAAATTTTCTACGACATCTATCCGAACGTCCTTCAGGGCATTAGATGCCATTTCGATTCCCCCCTAACCTCAGATACACCCACGGTGCTGTGACGGCAGGTTATGCGTGTAGTGCTATGGTCCCAGAAAAATGCGTCAAAAGTAAGTTTTTAACGATTATTTCAATCTTATCTAGATTTTTCATGGTAAACGCTATAGCTTACGTTATGCATGGGTGTTGTAAAGTCACTAATCATTTACAGTTTGAGGGTTGCAAATCAATGTTTTAATGATGCTTTTTACGTTTTTTTGCTACGTGTTTGTGGGATTCTGGAAATTCGATACCCAGGGATGAATGAAACAACTTGTTACTTTCATCCTTATTCCCAAATTGGAGGCTCATTGGTACACCTATGTGCTAGCGTTTATCAAATAACTCATATACTTAGTGCCTTTTTGTTGCAGAATGTCTAATATACACAAAATAACAACAGACAGAAGTCCAACAAAATAGAAATTATAGCTTTAGCTGCAGTTGAGGTGATCCTTTTTTTAAATGCCCTACGGGACGCAGAAAAGACGTACCAACTGGCTCACATCACTTTATATAGTCATGTAAAGTAAAGGAAAGCTTTACTTGAAAGTTCAGCGGCACTACCCAAGGCGGGATTTGTTTCTGAAAAAACACATTTTTTTTTATCGTATTAGGTACATTGTAAGCTAATAATATATTACTAATAATATACTCAGAAATAAGGACAATGCAAGAAGCATTTAATTCCTTGCACCTAAGCATTTGTTTATATGCCATTTAGAATAAGACAGAAAGTTGATTGCTCTCACGTCACTCATATATCCTGTAGGTATAAATTAATTTCCTCTCATGTAATACCTAATGTTAATTACATTCATTCATTGTTAATGTTTGTCTTTGAGATAGTGATATTGTAAGACTGTTGATTACTTAAAAATACTAATTACACATAATTATATTGATTTTTTTACAGTTATTTACTTTGTTTCTATTATCCCTATGCACTGTTACAACCAGCCCTGGGGGTAGGGATAATTGCAACAAATTCCATCCTTCACTGTGAGCCATTTTTCTGTAAAACTGTTCGATGTATGAAGTTTATTTTGGTACCAAAAGATACATGAAATATGTGTCTATTGCACATAAAGACGCAAAGTTTGACAACTGCTACCAAAAAAATATAAAAAATCAAAAACTGAAAATTGTTACGTTCATACCTGGTCTCCCCTACTTGTTTTGTGACTTTAATGTTTATTTCTCTTTTTATTTATTCCGCACCAAATGTAAGTTTTCTGTTTGACCCAATGGTTGACTGGTAGAGAATGCCTTAAGGCATTAAGTCCGCCATTTGTACTTTTATTTTTTTGTAACTGTGCAATAAAGGTTAAATAAATAAATAAATGAATAATGGTACCTACGGAACCCTTCGCGCGCGAGTCCGACTCGCACTTGGCCGGCTTTTTACTATTATACCACGATGATGGCAAACAGGCATACGGCCCACTTAATAAAGAAGAGTAAGCGCAGGGCGCCTCGTAAGACCGTGTGTGTGTGTGTGGCACCGCCGAGCCGGTTAATTCTGGTCTTCGGGTCGCTACACCGGGTAAGGCGCTCTATGTGTCACGCCAGCATTACTCCGCCGTGCCCGATGACGTGGTGGAGTATGTCCGCCGGAAGACTGGCTTCTCGCTGAGGGTGCAGCAGCTGCGGTCGCGCCACTACGTGCACTTCAGCTCGTTTGTGGTGCGCGTGCCGCGCCCGCTGCAGGACACCATCGCGAGTGCAGACTTCTGGCCGATGGGCGTTGTGTTTCGGCGGTTCCGAGGCAATCTGCCGAACCCTACGCCGGTTCAGATGACTCGACAGAGCCACGCTGTTGTGTCACCTAAATCTACCTAATGTTTGTTTTGAATATGTACCTTTGAAAATGTACCGCTGGATGCGGGTGGCGCAGGACCGGTCATTGTGGCAATCTTTGGGGGAGGCCTATGTTCAGCAGTGGACGTCTTTCGGCTGATATGATGATGATGATGATGATGTACCTTTATCTGTGCACTGCGACCATACAGGGTGTAAATTTTATAACTGACAATATTTAAGGAGGTGATTATATAGCTGATACTGAATCCGAATCAATAAAAAAAAGTGTACCTTAATTTTACCCAAAATTTTCCTAAACTTTCACAAATCATGGACACCCTACGCGCGGCGATGCATCTGTAAATAAAATGCTTGCAAAAGCGACGAGTAGCTTGCCGCGAGTCGACCGATAATGCCCCCGCCGCCCCCTAAACACCGCCCCTCTCACTTGCACCCGGGCTAGTTACTTAGAAAAAAGTTGTTTGTTTGCAAATTAGTCGTGCGCCCGCGCCGGTAATGTTCACACGTCATTTTTTTGTGCATTAGCGTGAACCACGTCGCGCAATCGCAATGCCCGAATTTTCCAATCGGGAATACACCGACATGGTGAGACTTTATGTTGAGTGTGGTGATAATGTGTTTCTTGCACGAAGGACGTATCGCGTGAGGTTTCCTGACAGGCGAACACCTGTCTCGTGACTTGTACTACCAACAAGATGGTGCACCTCCTCACTTCGCCGTGCAAGTGCGGCAGTACCTCGACCAAAAGTTTGGTGAAAAGTGGATAGGACGGGCTGGACCAATACCCTGGCCACCAAGATCACCTGATCTTACGCCATTAGACTTTTTCTTGTTTCACCCCACAAGAAACGTGAAACGTTTAGTGTACACAAACTGGGAGAACGAAATAAACAATGTTCACGAGTTACGCGAGTCAATAATCGCGGCTTTCGAAACAGTTCGACAAAACGAATACGTTTTATTACGATTGAAAGACAATTTAAGACGACGCGTGTTGTTGTGCCAAGCCCAACGTGGTGGACACTTTGAACAATTACTTAAGGTAACTTAGATTTAATTTAATTAGGTAGAATAGGCTGATTTTGTTTGACAATCGTTGTACATTTGTTGATTTCAATTTTTTAAATACGCCAAAAATACTTTTTTTAGGAAAATCAATGCAGTACACTTTATTTAATTCTTATTAATAACGTAATAGTCGGTATTTTTGTCGGTCCTAAGTTGAATTCAATTCGGTGTTTAGTTATGGATGTGTCGCCCTATCGAGCCACTCGCCCAGCGCGTGACGTCACCGCTGTGCAGCGGCGGCGCGCGGCGTAGGTATGCGCACGCGGTAAAGATTTTTTGAGACTGAATTAAAGGCGTATAAGTGAAGGTTAATTAAACGAAATACGATTTTTGATGTTTTATTACTTTTTTATATAGCCAGCCAATCATATCCTTAAAATGTTGTCAGTTAAAAAATTTACACCCTGTATATAACATGGACGTCTAACGCCAGCTTGAAAATGCCCCAAAAGCAATTGTTCAATTGTGCCAAGATGGGCAGGACATAGTGCTTTTCTTAACACCGCGCATATTTCGGCGCAACATCTTTGACAAATGTTTATAGAATATAGCCAATCAAAACGTTGATGGACCAATCACAACTATTTTTAAATGGCGGTTTAAGTTTTTATATGTTGATATTGACATTCATTACCGTGATGCATTGAAGAGGGGGTGACACTTGACAAATAAAATTCAGGACCGTTTTTGAAAAGCAATTTAATATGGCGTGCGGCTTCCATGTTTTATTTGTTCGTAGTCTGTGCAACTTTATCTCTATCTCTTTTAATTTTAGTTTCATGACGCATTGGTGTAAACTGTAATGTCGTGTAAACTTTTGTTTCAATAAATAATTAAATGGTGAAGGCCAAGCCACACTGCATTCGTGTGCGTGGCGTGCGCGTTGTAGCGTACGAAACGTCATATTAGATGGCATACCGCTTGCGTGGCGTGCGCGTGCCCGTGACGTGCATGGTGTGCCATCAACCATGACATTTCCTACGTCATAACTTTAACTGCACTGGTATTCAGCCCATAGCAGTCACTATCCCTCTTGTATCTATCGACACACACGTATAATATATCTATCTTCCTTTAACACTGGGCACGATGCAAGTATTCAGTCTGGTTCTCTCTCCCGTCAACTCCTATCCTTGACTGCACAAGCCCTACACTCCCAACCTGTACTATTTGGCCCACCGGTAGCTCGGGCAGGAGCGTCAGTTGAGCGCACCAAGGCGGCAGATGACGGAGAGAAATGCGAGAAAGCTTGAATATACGTCCCATTTCGGATGGGATAAGTCCAGACGGAGGACGTTAAACCACATCGTGTCTATACGCCTCTGACCGACCGACCTAAACCGTACTGGTACGTGCATTTGAACAACTTCGATAAAGCTGTCCGACCCTTCCACCTTTGTGCGATCAGAGCCTCTGAGTCCTTGCAGCTGAACGGTTGGCTGGTGGCGCCAGTTAACGCTAACGCTACTACATTTGCAACAATCCCATTCTTCGCGTCACGTGCTCAAGTGTAACCACGCCCTTAAAACCATGTAAAGCCACCTTAAATTTGGAGCCAGCTTAATTAAATAACTCTGTTGTTAAGTTGCCGTCTTTGTTTCAAAGCGGGTTGGGTTAACATGTATGTTATATACATACATATATGTTTGTATACGTAAGACACGAGGGTAAGACATGTATGTTTAATGAAGCAAAGCAAAAGGGCAAGATAATAGCCATAGAATGATCTCTAACAGATTGTAATAATGATAAATCAAGAGTCGTTGTTACAGAACGAGACGTAGTCGAATTTCGTAATAATACACTAAAAAAATACTTATGAACAACATACAATATATTTTGTAAACAATTCGCCGAATCCTTGTTTGAATTACTTCCACTTAACGCTGCAAACGTACACTTCATAAGCATTCACGTGAATGCGAAAGAAACTCTTGAAGTAGTTTCAAGTTTTAAAATACTTATGTAAGTTGTTAGGCCACCGCTCTTACCATGAGCTACTACTATGAGTTACGACTATGAGGTACTAGTTACAACCAAGTGCCAAAATAAGCATCGAAAGAATCCGCTCATAAATATGTTACGACGTTCTTATTACACAAAATTAGAGTGCACTGGGACATATTTTTGAACATTTTTGTGTACACGTTATTTTTTTTTGACTGTATCTCACTTGCACTGCATTGCAATGGGTCGATCGCGAAAAAAAAAGGCGTTTTAAGGTGCATTTAGACCAAACGAGCATTCGCTCATTCTACTCACTCTACGAAATTCGTTCGTTACACAAAACGTGATTCGTCGAAATTCGTTGTCGAAGTTAAAATTATTGATATTTTTATTAGTATTATCGTAATAATATATCTGCGAAGGTGTTTCGCGATATGTGTCAAAGACGTCAAATGTTATGGAAAATCAGCCATGTGCAAACGAACGGTATACTTGCGCAGAACAACGGAGAGGAACTCGTGGGGGGTCGGACTCCAAACGCTTAGTTTGTGCCTCCAAACTAGGACAAATCCGGGAAAACCCGGACGGATGGCTGCGCTATTCGCATTAGCCCCTCGGTAGTTATAAGGTCGTCGCATATTAACTATAACAACTACACGCCAACGCGGCAGCATCTCTACTCACTCTTTCGATGAGTAGTCAATTGGTCCACCCAATGGTCACTAAGGGACAACGCGGCGTGAACGAGTGGGCAATGCAAATGGTTGCTCGACAAGTCAGTCGCAAACCCATTGTCGCCGCGTGGATAACGTGTGGTTAATGTGTCAAAAACGTGTCGGGGTTATATTTTTTTTTTAACTAGAATATAATATAGGGCTTAAATTTCAATATTTGGAATAGAGACGAGTCGTCGTTGAGTTGTTTCAGTTTCTTACCGGTTCTTCTCGGGTGTGTGGTGTAGGGTTAGAACCGGAAGTGGCTTTAATTGTATGTGTAACTTAGACCATTCAAAAGAGTTTGTTGCTATTCCAATTCGAATAAAGAATCATTTAACTTTGACTTTTGACTATAAGAGAAGAGGTCCGCGACTAATAGGAGCGAGTTTAGACTTTAGACACGATAATACCTAATAGCGACTACGCGTTACTTACCTATAGTAAGGGTGAGATACGGTACCACAGGAACTATTAACGACTTTCGATAGTTTGGCAGTTTCGAACGGGCTTTGTAAGAAGTTGAGTTTTAAAAATATAGACAGTTTATCAATGTCTAACACTTCAGTCTTTTATACAAAGAAGGGGGTAGGAGGGGAGAAGACGAGACGAAGACGAAGAAAGTGTAAAGCCTGTCTAATTGGTTTATAAATAATATTACCTAATCCAATCAGTAGGGAGATAAAATAGACTTTTTTTTCCTAATTAGAGGTGGTGTGGAAAATATTTGAATTTGTAATCGTATTATGTGAGCAAAAACACAATATCGGCAGTACAAAAACTTGCAGTCTATTAGACGTTAAAAAGTAAAAAAAATATTCCCACACGGATTCAGAAAAGTGTGTTCTGCGCATGTTTAGGTACCCCTCAGAAAGCGCACTTTTTGAGCATGCATTACAAATTGAAGTTTTCGTCTTTGAGAAGGAGGCCATTTCGAATTAAAGGGATCAAAATTAAAATCAAATGCTCTCTCGATCAATGAATACAGATGGAATTTTTCATAGAAAATAATGGAAACAAGCTAATTTGAAATATTTTTTCAAAAGATGTATAGTACATGTAGAATTTTTAGGTTGTATTGGCATACGACGAGTAATTATACCTGAATTTATCTTTGAATCCAAATCACATTGAAAACACATTGAAATGTCGTTAGTTTGGTTTGTAACGACAAAAATGTAGAACGTTTAAAAAAGACCTAAAATATATGGTACTTCGAGTTTTTCAATCAAGACGTGTCATTTTTGTATCTACGGAGTCATCTGACGATGAAGTTCCATGTTTCTTGGACTGGGTGAAAAATTCAGGGAAATCCCAAAACAACCAGATGTTAAAAACGGCTCTATTATTTTCTATGAAAAATTCCGCCTTACTCGTATTCATTGACGGAGAGTGTATTATCTCCTTTTAAGAATTGCATGACCGGGTCAAAATTCTTTTCATTGTCTTATTTTATATCCCTAAAAAACGTGACGCAGTGGTGATTTTTGTACGAGATGATGTTTTGTTTTCAATTTCTCATATATGGATTAAAATATAGCGTGAAAAGGGAATAAGTACTACTGCACCGAATTTTTTTCTGCACCGAAACGGACCGGGGCACCGATACATCATGGCAACTTCATAAGGATAAAAATTGAAAAAAAGAAGAGGGAGAGGAAGGCCAAGCCAAGACGTGCATTTTAGATCAAGCCAGTGGCGGCTGTACCTTAAGTGCGCTCGTGCGCTGCACTACCATAAAATTCAACAGAATCGTCATCAATAAACATTTTCAAATATGTACCCATTCCGTCCATACGACATTCCTATATTTATATTTCATATTAAAAAAAATCTATATTAACCGTTCACTATGGCGAAGTCCTTTAAACTATTTTTTTCACACGTACTAAAAGTCATCCGTGCGCTCGGCGGAGCGCACTCGTCATCGAGTCGAAATTGTATGGGAATCGCGTAATCTAGTAATTGGAGTTCGAGGCCAACGAAACTACGACAGATGCGTTATTGTCAAATCCGTCAAAGTCTCTTATGTCGTTGTCAAATAAAGTTTTCAGGTTTCCACAACCTTTTTGTTATTTAATTTATTTATTTAAAATCCTCCCTCCTTGTGTCGTGTTCCTCATTGCTGAGGGTCGTGACCTTTATGAATAATTTTCCGGATGATCTCTTTCCACTTCTGACGGTCTGAGGCTGTGTGTATTGCTTCGTGGACGTTTGTATTGGTGGTATCGCGGATCTGATCTGTCCACCGCATAGGACTTCTACCTCTTGGTCGCTTGCCTTGTATTTTCCCTGTCACCAGGAGTTTTTCCAGGTTATCGCATTTGTTCCTCGCTACGTGACCAAAGAATTCGAAGATCCTACGAAGGCAAAGCGTTGATAGTCTGACGGTGACTCCCACTTCCTGCAAAATTGAATTATTAAAATTAAAATTATTTAAAATAATTCCTAATAAAAACTGTGTAAAGTTTCTACGCCTTTTTGTTTAATATGGCTATCACAACAAGGATTTTCTTAAAAACACGTAAATACCTAAAAACTTTTCTTTTCTCTTCTCTTCTTCTTCTTCATCGTACTCTTCATTCCTGAAGGTCGTGCGCGTTCTTGATACGCCTTTACTGAGACTGTGACGAGATCTTTCCACCCTGCTCTATCTTCGGCTTGTCTCAAGGCTGTCGGTATAGTGAGTTCGGTCAAATATTTTATTTGATCCGCCCAACGAGTAGGTGAACGGCCTCTTCGTCTTTTTCCATCTACCTTGCCTACCACAACTAACTTGTCTAAGTTGTCGGGTTGTCTTCGGGCGATATGGCCAAAGTAACCCAGTACTCGTTGGTAACAGATGGTGGACAATCTGGTTTTGATTTTTAGTTGGTCGAGAATCGACCTGTTGGTTCTTTTTGCAGTCCACGGTATGCGCAGCATTCTCCTCCAACACCACATCTCGAAAGCCTCGATCTTTTTCCGGTCAACTGCTCGAATGGTCCACGATTCGGAGCCGTACATGAATATTGAGAAGACCAGAGTTCGCACGAGCCTGATCTTAGTCCTGTTAGATATACTCCTGTTCTGCCAAATTTTGGTCAGTTTACTCATTGCGGACTTGGCCATCTATGTGCGTCTCCGAATTTCTTTGTCACATCCTCCTCGATCAGTGATTAACGACCCAAGGTAGACAAACTCGCTTACAAATTCCAGGCCTGAGAGTTCTCCTGTGCGTTCGGCTTCCCCCGCACGATTAATCATAATGACCTTAGTCTTGGACTTATTTACCGCTAGACCCACAGTTCCACTCGCCCGTTCTACTCTCCGGAACAGTTCCGCTAATTCCAGCTCTGATGAGCTCTTCTGAGCTTCGTCTGAGCTCTTTTCTCTTAACTAACATTGATATGAGTATGACAAAATTTTCTTGTAAAGAACTTAAAATGACAAGAGCCAACGTTTCAAAGCCTATTTTAAAAATAAATTGAATTACCAGTGAACACATACGACAGCGTGCCATATTTTTTAAGACAGTAGGTATGGTTAAATTACTAAGCAGTATAAGTACTATACTATACTATTTATTACTAAGCAGTTTTAACCCGCAATAAGGCAGGGGTGCCTTATTACGGGTTAAAATTATGGGAAAGAAATTTGGAAATGTAAAATGAAAGGATTTTTTGTATTTTATTTTTTATTTGTCTTTTTCATCACTTATCCTCCTGAGTCGTGGGTAAAAATCGAGTACACTCTCATAAAAGCCGAGAGTCCTTTATAACACCATCAGTGTTGAGTCCTAAACTTACTGTCGCATTTTAAGGTTTAAAATGAGTTTGTCACATTTTTGTTGGAACAAAGTTGGTTATACATATATACTCTAAGAGGTATATTTTAAGCATTTCTTTTACAAATTATTTGGGCGTCATAAAGGCCTCTTTGCTTTTATGGGAGTGTACGCGATTTTTACCCAGGACTCAGGAGGATAAGTGATGAAGAAGACAAATAAAAAATAAAATACAAAAAATGCTTTCATTTTACATTTCCAAATTTCTTTCCCATAATTTGAATCCGTAATAAGGCACCCCTGCCTTACGAGTATTACGGGTTAAAACTGCTTAGTAATAGTATAGTATAGTATTTATACTGCTTAGAAATTTAACCATACCTACCTTTTCATTTATGTGTAGTTAAATTGCTGTACCAAATGTTATTAACACCTGAGGTGATACCAGCGCAATACCAACTTTGTTACTAATAATTGCGGATGGTTAAGTTTTTATTAAAATATCTTATATTTACGTGAAAATAAGTAAATAATATTGTTTCTATAAATTGAAGCATTAAAATTACCAATAAATAATATATCTCAACGTCTGTTTTTAGAAAAAAAGGATTTACTATTGTAAGAACCTTTCATTGTTGTGGCAATATTTTCGTAGATTCTTTGGCCTCGAACTCCAGTTACTAGATTAAACACCTCTGTCGCGTGAGACGGAAGATGCTACGTACAAACTGTATGAAGAAATATGCGAATTTGGAGCGCCGTCCCGACTGGGCGGTGCCGATGATTTCCGGAATTTCCCGACTAGACACGAGGCGGCGCACATCGGCCGGAGAGGCGTAATATCTTTGCACTTGTTGTTTCTGTTTGTTATTAGTGTTATTGTTATTACACGGAATTTCTTAATTTTCTTATTAGCATATTTACAAGATTAAAACTGTAGGTAAAGTAAATAAAATAATATTTTATGAAGTCCAAAGTGAAAGCTGTATGTGTGAATATAAATGTGCAAATTGCATTTTTTATTACGATATTATTTTCCATACTAACTATACTAAGTGCACCACCGGTTCTCGAAGTCAGCAGCCGCCACTGGATCAAGCCGAAGAGAAAGTTAAAGTAGTGACGTATCAGGAGCTCAAAACAGTAGCAGAGACAAGGACAGAGTGGCCAGAACCACCGACAAAGGCAAAGCTCTTAAATTTGTGATAATGACGGATTTTTTTATATACTGAGTCGAAACAGCAACTAAAATCGTATGAAACTAGACAACGAAAAAAATTTTGACCCAACCTACAAAAACAATCAACATTTAAAAATTCACGAATCTAAATCATCTCCATAGCATTATGCCCGTCTATGTCAAAGCATCTGACCCAATTGGCTTTCGACCTGCATGGCGAGGGTACTCCAGTGGAGGGCAAATTGAAGCAATCAGAGCCGCATATCACGACCGGCGGCTAATTTTGAAATCTCCATTTGATTTGTTATCTTTGGTGTGTTAGGCTTAGAATGCATTGGAGGCAAAAAGGGTAGAATTCGCTGGCTATTTCAGAAAACTGTGTATATACCTTCCTAGTAGTTTTTTCAATTGTACCCTTTCTCTCTATCCTCGGGGAGTTGTACCCTTTTTTTAAATTAATTAAACAAATAAAATACCAAGGCAAAATTATTATAATTTGTGAATTTTTACGACGTCATACCATGCAGGAAAATATTATATGCTCAATTTGGAAGCACTATTTACATATCTAACATAAATATCTCACCTAGATCAAAACAGTATTAACTGAAAATTTGTCTATTTTATATTAAAAAAAATATATACATTGAACGTATTGCGAAAACACAAATCAAATTATTTATTAACTAAATATTTTGATTTGTACTTTTTATAAATATAGATTTTGAGTTAATACTATTTTGATCTAGGTGTGCAAATTATTGAAATGCCTAATAATACGTGTTTGTCGTATTTTTTAAGAAAAAAATACGTGTCCAGTTCCAGTAGTATTTCTTGATAATTTACCGATGTAGGTATGAAATCATTAACTTACATGTTACACGTTGGTTGTTGAAGGGTTGAACGCCTCAAATGACCGCTAGTAAAAATTACCTGAAACAACGTATGTAATCATTTAGTTTGAGCACTACCGAGTCATTGAGTTTGATCCGAGTTTCAGCAGACAGATAGTAGGGCAGCTGAAGTTCTTATTGCGCCCATAAAAACTCCGGTTTCAGAGTTTTTCCCTCGCGATATAATCTAACTTGTCGCGTTTGGATACTTAAGCCATGATAAATTACAGGATCTCTGATTAATTGAGTTTACACAAGAAGTTAGACAAATAGGGTTTTAAGTAGGTATATTCTTTATAGTGTCATCAATTATCATTTGGGTGAATACATAACTACATCCATAGTCACCTGAGTCGCACTGGTTTTATACAAAATTTTGCTACTTAAACTATTTAAACAAGCATTTTTCGAGTGTTAATAATAAAATTCCTTTCCTTAACATGGACTACACGCATTTTGCATACATTAAGTAGCGTGATTCTTCACCAAACTTCACTTTAAATCACCATTAAAAGATTATAGCACACTAAAACATAAAACCAATATTCTACCAAGCTGAACAATATAAATCGACACGAGCAATGCACTCTCATATCGAAGAGAACATAAATCTACAGATTTATCCGTTGCAGTTGAACGTCAGAAAAATAAGGCTTAGGAATTTTACGCCCTAGCTGTACTACCATCTGGCGGCGTGAGTTTACGCAGTCGATGGTGTAACTTACATTCTTTCCCATCCCGCTCATACAGTTTAATCCTATCTAACCACTCACTTGCTTCATGTAGCTTTTATTATTATTATTACTCATTTATTCAGGTAAGACACAAATACAATTACATTTGGTAGTATACTGCCAAACTGCGTGACAGTTGTTTTGTTACATGTCATCACTCTTATTTTACATAGACATAGAGTCTATCGCAAAAATCAAAGCATGTGAGTGGCTAACGAGTTCATTCTTAGAAATGGCAACTATAGTGGTTCTTGGCGTCCTACCCCTTATTCATAAACGCTTCTTAGTTTAACAAGCCGCTAAGTATTGTTTGTCTCTTTCACTCTTTTGGACATATTGATAAGACCGACAGCGACAAACAAAATTTAGCGGCTTGCTATGTTAGCAAACGTTTATGAATAAGGGGGTTACTCGTAAAAGGCAAGAATCTGATAAAACGGTTTACCTGGTGGAATTACAATCGCTGCACAAATTATAAAACATCAAAGTTAATACCTGCGGACCTAGCGCGTCCCCCAAAATCCGCAAATTTTCGGGGATTCATCTCTGTCAATCTAATGACTCCTTCATTGAAGTGACCGAGACAATCAGAGGCCTGAAATCCTACCGCGAACCACGAACGAAGTGTTGCCTCTCTCTCGCACTTGTAAATTCTAACGTAAGTGTGACAGAGAGCCAACACGTTGAACGTGTTTCCCCGTAGGCATGCTGAATCTGATGCGTGTTCCCGTCTCTAAGCATACGGTCGTCAACACAGTCAACACCATGCACTTTATGCCCATTGCATTAAGGATCACAAGTCTCACAAGCTGTGCTGTCGTTCGTACACCGTTTCACATGAGTAGAGTATCCAGGAATATCCATCTATCAACATATTCATCGTCTAAGAATTCAGGTCACACTGTTACACATCGAAACAAAACAGCATCAATGCAACAGCCAAATCCGACGCAAATATCACGTACTACGATTCAAGTTTGAAAGAATTAAATCGAAGACATGCTCCTTTGTTTTTAATGTCGTATCCTCTAATTGAAGAGGCAATGTAGGGTTAAATAGACAATGATGTCACCGAAATTAAAAAGGAAGTGACGGATGGGAATCATGTCTTGGAATTCGCAATTCTGAGTCAATGTCAGCGCTTTTGTTTTATTGTGCAAATTATGTGTCACTTTGTTGGAATCAAATGGATTTCTCGTTTGAGTGATATCGTTGAGATGCGAAATGTGTCCTTAAAGTATATGACACGTCTGGGTTGCAAGACAATTTACTTTTTCAAAAGTAACAAAACAATACTATTACTATTACATTTCCTTCAATCTGTTCAGCTACTAAACTAACAAAAGAGTCGCTCTTCGGAAAGCGATTGTTAATCTCAAGGTATTATGAACAGATTAATAACTACTGTTGAGATTTAGAATTGTCTTCAAAAGAGAATATAAAATAACAAGTAAAATGTAATTTTGCTTGATATTTCTTCAGTAATGTTTAGCAAGTCAAATGCAAGTCACGTTATGCGTGGTACATTATTTTACAAATTTTACAGATATATCATAAAATTTTATTTGTCCATACCTAACAAAATCTGCAAAAGCCACAATAAAAATGAAAACATTAAGTCGTGCCGGTCATCCGGTCAATGTTTTGGATATTACTGTAATAAACATTTTCGTCTAACTAAATTTTATTTTTATGATTTAAATTTATCTTCTACAGAATAATAAAAAAATTTTTTTCATAATAATTTGTAAACGCATGAAAGTAGTTATAGTAAACGGGTAAAAAAATATGTTTCATCCATTTTGGTTGCGCTGCTGTTACTTTGTTTGAATATATAATTTTATCCGCTAACTGATAGTATTTCAATAAATACTAACATTTTCTGAGAGGGTAGGCCCGTTTGCCCGTCAGCCTCACACTATTTTTGTTACAACTTGATTTGTTATTTTCTTAAGATCGGTTTACACCAAAACGAGCAAATGCACATTCTATCCCCACTCTATGAAATCATCGAATTTCGACGAATCACGTTTTGTGTAGTCAAATGCGCCAACATTGCCACCACGGGAAAGTTTGCCCGTAACGCAATTTTTTTACAAATCGGTTTGTGGGGTAAATTTAGTTAAAGTTCTGGCAACTCCACTATTTTTAGTAGAAACTAGGTTATATGGGTGGCAACACTTCGCATCACATTTGCAGCTAACGTCAATCAGTAGCTTGTTCCAACTCGTTGAGTGCAGTGCGTTATTTGGCGGGCAAATTCTTAGTGAAGTTTCAAGGTGAATTGTGCAAAATGGGGAAGAAGCTGGTAAGTTAAACTCATGTCATGTAATAAAATAAGATGTGTAGATTGTTTTTCTGTTAATAAAGTTACTAAAAGCCTATTATTAACGGAGTTATTGTCTTAGAGAATGTTACCCAGCCATGTAGCAGCCGTTCATTGTAAACTTTGCCCATCGCAAAAAACGTCCTAGGGTTGTCACCTCGTTTTATTTACCAGCCTTTGCGAATAAAAGAGGTTATTGTTTCATAAACGAATATTTACATCGTACTTTTGTTTTTATTCTTTTTACACTACGAGTATTATCAACAGACTTTAATATTAAAAGGAAAGTGTTCTCAATTCGTGTGTATTATTATTATTTGTATCTCTCTTTGAACACAGGCCTATAAATCCCGGTCTTTTGATAAGCTTGCGCGCGGATACAGATCCAACACGTAGAGGCCCTTTGGAGAAATTTGCTGAGTTTTACACCTGCTGCAACCCATTCACGGGCACAAAAATAGATATCCGTGAACCGGTCCCAGCAGGCATATAGAGGCTATTGGAGATTAGGTATATGGAAAAGACTAGTGGGTTATGGTGATGAAGGTTGGATGGATGATTGGTAGGAGGTAGTACTTACCAAAAATTATAGGTAAGAATTATTATACTTACATTAATTAGGTACGTTTCTTTTAATATATGAACAAGAGTTGATGTTGATTTATTTGAAATTTAACATGTTAATAATTGTTAATTGATCTCAAGAATCTTTTTATTGTTTTCAATTACTCATAGTACTCAAATATTCTTCTATTATTCAATATTAATAAAAAAATGATCATCATAAGCTTTGTCTTATTTTACCTTAACGCTTTACACAAATTAACTCAAAGGTGACAACCCTAATACATTTGAAATCTCAGGTGCCGTTTGTATGGGAAAGGGAAAAAACTGCCAGGTAACATTGCCCACTTGATTTATTCAAAAATTTACACAGTTATCGCTGAGCTGTTTACAGGAAACCGTAGGATTGCCCGTAAGCTAGGTGTGATTCTTGTTTCAAAGCTATACCAGCTATATTTAAGTGCAAAATCGACGTGCGCAATGTTGGCCAAAAGTCCGGATAACTTTACCCGCCCACAAAATCGCAAAAAATATAAATAAAATGATGATTTAAATTTTTTTACGAGACATAGACAACTGCACTTGATCACAATATACCTGTTAAGCCCAAAAAAGTAGTAGGCTTTCATAGTTTTTTTTTGAGAAATTCGTGTTTTTTTGAAAAAAGCGGGCAAAGATAGGGCATTTGACGGTACGTGAAACGAATTTCGTACAGTGGAGGATAGAATGAGCATCACTCGTTTGGTGTAAACCCATCTTTAGAAAGGTACCAAAGTGTACGCACCTTAAGACCCGCGAATGTCGAAGGGTTACCCAAGTTCTGCCGCAAGACATCCTGTAATGAGTTTACGGCGGTGAACTTTGGGATATATTGAGAACTAGTACAGCTAGTGAATGGAACAAATTACATAACAAACGCAATTTGCACAAGTTTGTGTTTAAACGTTCAGAAATTGAATAAAATAGTACATTACCACACAAGTGCGAAAAACATGAAATTCGAAACGAGTGGCGATGTTTTATCCATTTTGGTTTCGGTGCTGTGTTTTAAATCGACACGAGTTACGAATTTCCTTTTTGCACGTGTCTCGTAAGGTGTCGTACGACGTTTTTTTAGCACCTACAGATGGCCCTCCGAAGTTTTGGACCTGACGTAAAATGACCCACTTCTCGCACTAGAGCCTAAAAAAGGCACCATCTGTACAAAAAAATTGTTTTGTTCATAAACGTCCCCTAACTTAGCAAGCCGCTAATGAAAATGATTCATATAATCATATTTTAAGGACAAACTGGTCTTAATCGCGTAAACTTACGTTTGACTATATCCTGACGTTTCGGGCATGACGTTACACCCGTGGTCGCACGCAGACTGAGTCTGTAATCGTGAAAGTTTAACCCCTTTAACAAGCATTCGCTCATTCTATCCCCCACTCCACGAAATCAACGAATTTCGAAGAATCACGTTTTGTGTAACAACGAATTTCAGAGTGGAGGATAGAATGAGCGAATGCTCGTTTGGTCTAAATGCACCTTAGATATTGAATTTGTGAAAAGATAGGAGTACGAGCCCATTCCGTCTTTAAAATAATCGATAACGTTTCTTTCGCTGAATTTACTTAAAATTTCCACGCCGTTTTTATTAAAACGCTCGCATATGATATGAATGATGAATAGATGATTCACTCAAAATCCCGTTAGATAGCGTGCAATACAGGAAACAATAAAATTGTACAAAGAGATAATTCCCTGAACGCAGCGAGCACATATGTATGAATTCTCTTTTTTATGGAGATTTCTAATGTGTCTAATGGATTAAAGGTTCCACGGGCCGGCTATAGGGCAGTTTATGAACTAATATTATGAAGATGACTTTTTGCGGATAGATAATATCGTTTGTCACGAAAACCCATGGTACGGCTACTGGGTAGAGCTACATCGACAGTCGTGGCAATATCATAGTAAGATCACAGGAAATAAAACTCCGCCATAAGAGATTAAATTCAATCGACACAGATAGTACATTCATAGAGTGCTGTTTTATGTCAGTGATTAAACAATGAATTCACATCTCGTGTACAATTGTATAATAGGTACAGTCAGAGACAAAAGTATTACTAAGTTTTATTAATTTTAAATACAAGCAAATTTCTATGCTCTATTATAATTATTATACTCGCACTGGCGAGAGTGGCGGGAGAGGTTTAGGTTTGTTATTCAATCTTTAATCAATACAAATAATTTCCAAATAAAGCATTACAGATTTCTTTACGATCCCATCCTCAAGTGTTGAAAAAAAGTGCCTTTTTGTAAGTCGGTTAAAATACGATTTTCATAAAAATGTAGTACAGGGGGATGATGTGATTTTCGAGATATCGGTTGAAGTTTTTATTTTGGTTATTTATTATGTAACCCTTCTCTATGCGTCGTCTGACTTATTTGGCCGGTATTTTAAGGTGCATTCAGACCAAACGAGCATTCGCTATTCCATCCCCCACTCTACGAAATCAACAAATCACGTTTTGTGTAACGATCGAATTTCGTAGAGTGGGGGATATAATAGCGAATGCTCGTTTGGTCTGAATGCACCTTTAATAGGTACCTAGGTAGGTACTAACCTAATATTTGTATAATCTATACTATATACTGTTTACTTATCTTCTCGCCTGTACCTACACGGAAACCGAACGTTAACCAAACTACGCGTAACGTAACGTTACGGCGGGTCAACGACCCCTGATAATGATTATGACCGTTAAGCCGCGTGCGCAGTGATAAGGGCAGATTTATTGCGCATTGACGAGAAGCGGAGAGGTAAACATGTCGTAACGGGTTGAACTTAAAATATCGTGCGAGATATTAACATTGGAAATACAGGGGGTAACAATAGTACATTCCTGGTCGGTAAGCGGAATACTTACTCCTAAAGCCCTCCGCCTACGGCGTCGGGCTTTTAACACTCTCGTTAGTAATTCCGTACTTTCCCTTGATGCACACAATGTTTTACATCACACTTGCAAGCAAAAAAAATAGTTTCAAGACAAAATATTATATTATTAATTGACGTTGCAAGCAAAAAAATAGTTTCAAGACAAAATATTATTAAATGACGTACTAACATTTCTATTACTCCCTAGGAATTTCACTTTTCTATTACTCCCGTGATGCATGTAAGCAAAGCCGCGCTTAGAAAGCAAGTGTGATAAAAAAATATAAAGGCTCATTCAGTATCAAAATATTTGTTTTCAACACTGCACAATTGATGCCTTTCGGGAAACTGTAGCTCAAAAAAAACCATACATTGTCGGGAAACTCTGTACTGCACAAGCACTGAGTTCGCCGCTATGCGATTACTGAGACTGAAATGAAAATGAAATCTGTGGTACGTTGCAAAAAAAAAATTAGATTGAAAAGACAAAATTCATGAGTTCATGACTGATTTATTGTAGTAGGTAGTCGCAAAATATAAATTAAGCCTCTTATTCATAAACGTCTGGTAACTTACAAAACTGATAGGAATTGTTTGTACCTTTCGGTCTTATCAACATGTCTATAAGACAAAAAGGATGAGCTATGTTAAACCTAAAACGATACGTGTAATACGATCTCTCAAAGCGTGACCCTGTAAGAGAGTTTTCCTCTAACAAATAGCGATCCATTTACAACAATATTCTTACTGTTCAACTGCTATCGTTCATAATTCCCCCCATTAGAGTAATTTAATACTGATATCATCAATCATACTGATTGATTTATTAGTATTTATCGTTCATTCGTCTTCATATCATTCATTAGTCAACTTTTGTCTTACTGACCGTATTTCTGTTTCTCACTAAGGTACACTCGGGTAAGATCGGACTGTTTTTCGGCGAGTTGAAAGGATGTCACTAAAAGAAACATAAATTTGTTCTCACTAACTTTTACCTGCAAATGTGTGATATACGTGATAAAAAAGAAATCAAGCTTTCAATATACAGGGTTGGGCTGATTAACTGTCCTATTGAAAATCATTCGTTTATCTATTGAAATATAACTACTTTTCATACCCTGTAAGTCATTTTAAATCGTCGATTTAATCAGCTTCATGGATTCCGAAACTCATTTTCATAACATTTAGTTGTATATATATTTTAAGAACAAATGTAAAAGGCGGTGTTGTTGGATAATGGTTAACCGGACTCTCGAGTCTTAAGACATCCGTGGAAAGGGTTAGTGTAGTAACTGATGGTAACCAATGTTTTCTTCTTATTGCCGTTATCACGAGATTCACAAAGCCAATCTCATGTTGAGCTATTTTTTCCTATACGCGCTTATTATTGACCTTACATACCACCTTACCTACACGAAAAGACTGACTGTACTGTACCTAACCATATAAGTAGTTTTCAGTTCAAAACAATATCATATCTGTAAAACTCTATCTAAATTTTATCCTTGACCTCAAAGTATTTAAATACAAAATATGCGTGGACATTTCAATGTCACCAGAGCAAAGAACTTTGTCGTATCTAATCCTTAGTCACTTTAATTCCAGTAAAATACCACGAGCTAAAGCGTCAAAGTACTAGCAGCATCACTGACCAATGCTCGACCTTATGGCATAGAAATAAGGTTTATAAGTGGTCAGTTCTGTGATGATGGTCCAATTAAGCCCACCCACGAAAGAATCCGTACGGTAGCTACGTGGGAGCCCAATCGCCTTATCAGGGATATGACGCCAGAGACTGGCAGTAAACAAAAAACTTAAAAGGGCCATTTTATTTCAAGTTACGACACGTGAGACGTATGAGAGTGTCTTGCTGCCAGAAGCCTTTGCTTTCACATATACTCTAATCGCAGATCATATTCATTTAATGCTACAGGGGGGGCTACCACGATCAGCACGATGTACCGATTCAATTTAGCACTTAAACTGATTCTTAATGTGTCTGTTCCATAGAATAACTACCAAAAACCGACTTCTTTGTCGATATGCTCTTGGCAGAGGAGTCGTGGCCACACGTCGAACGTTTTATTCATCACCATCATCATTATCATATCAGCCGAAAGACGTCCACTGGTGAACATAGGCCTCCCCCAAAAATTGCTACAATGACCGGTCCTGCGCCACCCGCATCCAGCGGACTCCTGCGACCTTCATCAGGTCATCAGTCCACCCACGCTACGCCTCCGCCACTCAAGAGCCTTCCCGCCCCAACGGCCATCGGTTCTACGTGCAATGTGCCCCGCCCACTGCCACTTCAGTTTAGCGATTCGGAGAGCTATTTCAGTTACTTTGGTTCTGCTGCGGATGGTCTCATTTTTAATCCGATCACGCGGAGAGACTCCTAGCATAGCCCTCTCCATTGCCCTTTGGGTGACTTTGAGCCTTCTTTCAGTACCGTTTGTCATCACTGGCAACACACACTGATTAAAGACTTTCGCCTTCAAACACTGCGGAATATTGGACGAAAACGTTTTATTATTCTGCGCCAATTATCCCTGGCCGACGCTTTTCTTGCACATGTGTTAAGGGGAGTATTGGTTAAAGCTGAAATTTGGTCTGTCCAACGCATGGGAGAGCGTCCTCTAGACCGGTTTCCGTTGACCCTTCCCTGAACAGGTCTCTCTATGGCATGCTCTCCACATCGCGTTGCGTGTCCGAAGTACCTCAATATACGGGCTCGGACAATGGAAGATAGAGATAAAGAGATAATAAAGAGATAATAATAATGTTTATTTGAAGAATAATAAATAAATCAGTACAATGTCCTTACGCTACTTGTAACATGGAATTGTTTGTCGGATGTTCGTTTGCTTAGTGGTTCGAGTGCCCAAACTAGGTAACCCTGTATCTCAGGATCCGTTCCTCCTCGCAATCGAGCATTTCCGATGCAGTCTATACAGTTTGCATGAGTAGCCAAAGGGGCACTAACTTAAATTACTCTTCCAGCCCATAAACTAGCATAGCTGTGTTTTATGGGCCGGTTTTACTAAGCCTAATCCTATTTTAATAACTTATACTAATTAATGCTCTTACCCCCAGTTTTAAAACTTATTTGTGTAGTGTAGTGTGCTTGTGGATTATGATGTGCAGAATATTTAGATTGTAGGTGTGTTTATAAGTAAGTAATGTAAATGGACCTGTAAGTATGGGCGCCAGAACTTCGATAAAAGGTATTGTCAAAAATTTATTGTCTTTCGCCGATTAATATTTTTTCGGTGTTCTCATAGTTGAGGTTTTGTAACCATTTTTTTACCATATTTTTACACTTGAAGTATGTTACGGGATAGATATTGAGTTGTTTGTTTGCAGAATTATAAAGACGTATGCTTGTGTGGCGGTAATGGCGAGCTGCAAAAGAGGTTCTGTATTTTTCTACTCGGCATACTTTGTGGTTTCTACGCCTTTGATTAATTATGTTTTCTCCATTATATGGCGTTTCTTTGTGTTTATGGAGTATAGTGTGCTGAATAAAAGTTTAGTAATAAAAGATAGCCTCTATTTCACCTTAAGCTCTTCACGTATGGAGACATTCGTACGACGCGACGCGTCGTATACGTCGCACGACTCGCGAGTCTTCTGTCCAGGATACTTGTAGCATTCGCCAGCCAGCAAAAACTGACAGGCCTTTAAGAGGTATAGGTAGGCCCCCAGATAAATATAATACCTACCTACTGCAAAGTGGTAAAGGCGTATCCCATTCAAAAGGATTTTAAAGGACATTACTACCATGTCCATTAGCTTTGTTATCTTTTTCCTTGTGAGTAGTTTTAGATAAAGTGTTCAAATTGCCCCATGGCTGCTATTGTCAGCGATCAATTATTTCAATGTCACTGTAAAGTGTAGGTACTTCAGGCCCAGGGATATAGGTACTATATTACTAAATAAATACTTAAGGCCAAGCCACACGGCTGCGTGAACAGCGCGTGCGCGGGTGTTTGGCGTGCGTGTTGCGCTGGTGACGCATTCGGTCTGGCTGAGCCTTTACGTATAAGTCTAGGACTATACTATCCCTATTATATATATACGTGCACATCGCCAACGGTCGATAATTGTGAGTAGTCATAATTATAAGGGATGTACTAGTAAATTCGGGTTGCTCTGTGTATTGTATATCTTCGCACAATATGGCAAACTATGAAGTACACATTGTACCTAGTTTCTACAGAAACGTACTAAAAGTAATAAATAATTATTTATGTTTTAAGGAGACAATGCCATTTACCTATTTTTTTATGTGGAGCCTGTTAGAAACTGTTAATTTAACATTTTTTCCATTAGGCTATTAAGTTTACTTAAAATAAAACTATGAAAACGGATAAACTCGCGTATATTAACAAATTTTAACTTCATTCCGACGTTTCAAACGCTTTACAGGGTTCATGGTTTGCGGATGACAATTTATCCGTTTTTATAGTTTTATTTCATGTGTAATTCTCACGGTAACCGAAGAAAATATTAAATTTACTTAAATATTTAAAAATGCATTTGGATTCGTAAAATCCGAATATCTGAATCAAGGCCATCCAACATCTGAAAATCCGGATCAGTAAAAACGACGGATATTGTAAACGCTGCTGAGTGCATGTTCGAATTCGAACTCTCTTGATCACTATGATCGCTTCGATATACATGATGGCAACTGTACTGTACTTACAATTTTAACATTTTGACCGCCAGGCGGCGAAGGAATATGCTGAGCTCCAAACGCCACGCGTACACGATTATTAAGGCCCGGCCACAACATTGGTCTAAGGCGACCGGCTTAGCGGAAAACCATACGTGCGCGAGGGAGTTCCCATATCGGCATCCCCCTTCAACTCATGGATTCGCTCACCGCTGGTAGACCAATGTCGTGGCCGGGCCTTTAGACCAATGTCGTGGCCGGGTCTTTAAAGCGATATTGAACTTTACGGCGTCCCACGTAAGTTCCTAATGCATTGGCGTAGCTGCCGGCCAGTGGCGTCATTGGCGTCGTAGTCACGATTTTTCGTTGTCGTCAATGGATGACTGTGGCGGTCAAAGGGTTAAAGAGGCGCATAGTTTAGCAGGCGGTAATGTATCGCTCATAATAATGTTTTGGGGGAATTGTGACATTTAGGAGAGAATGCGTTAATTTACGGCCCGTATTACCTTTCCACACTGTATTGTAATGTACGTTACCTACAATTTGAAAAAGGCGCATAATCTAGCATGCGGTACGATGCAGTGTTATTAGTTAAGTTTACGGCCCGCCTCGTGCCAACAGCCGTACCATGAGCTGCCGCGACGATATTAACGCGGACTTACTTTCTATCTGACTCGCTCACACCAGCCGCTGACTTTGCAAGTATCGGTAACGTTAGGTTTTACTCAATACATAAAGTAGTAGCCACTAAGGTCCGACCGAGATCTCGGTCTCGGTCTCGGCCTCCTCGGCATTCTCGGCCGAAAATCGAGCCGAGATATCCCTCTCGGCTCTCGGCCAAAAATGGCCGGGACTCTCGGCCGTGGCCGAGATTCGTAATGAGCTGTAATTGGCGAGCTTGACGCCATCTCGCGAACTTACTGCGATTTTATTGGTCTCATATTGACATGAACTGACTTCAATTTTACTTTAAAATGAACGGAAGGAATAATTTAGAGTAAGCGACCCTTATCCTACTATCGATAAAAATACCTAAAATTCGAATACCGGTTTGTGTTGTGTGCTACATAAAAAAAATTCAAAAAAAGAAAATCTCTGAAAAAAATTGTTGTAGATATTTAGTTTGACGTTGGACTTACTATTGGTATTTGCTAGGGATTTTTATGTAATTTTATTTTTTTTTATTCTTTCTACCAAGTCTCAGACTCGGTCTCGGTCTCGGCCGAGAATCAAATTTATTCTGGGTCTCGGTCTCGGGTGGACCTTAGTAGCCACACTATGACTTTGAAAGTATCGCCAAGCCTGTCCAACTAGCGCGTTCGGTACGAACTATCAGAGCCACCCCGGGGAGGCCTCACGGCGAGCGGTGACGGACGTCGCGCACTCGCGAATGTTGTTCGTCGAATATCTATACTAAATCGGCCGCTGTCAGAGAATTAATTATAACAATGAAGAATAATAAAAAAATACAATATAAAAATATGTGTTTTAATAACAAATATACATTCCACATTCATCTGAAAATAAACTCTATATAAAAATAATAGTCAATATTAAGATTATATTTTTTTTAAAAGGATTTGGACAACCTTATTCCTTCAGAAAAGGTACGAGTTATGCTATAGAAAGAGAGCGCACTTCTACGTAACCTTTAGCGTAGGCATTCATCGTAGCGCGATGGGAATTTGAACTTAATAGTATCGTAGCAAGAGTCATTATTTCTTTAAACGAGTTTTTGGAGATGGTTTTCTGTACTTGTAATAATATCAAGTTAGATTTTACTTAATACGTAAAGCAGGCCCTCGCGCTCGCTCCAATATGTCAGTGCGAGCGTGATAGAATGCATTACGTATCGAGTAAAACCTAACGTACAATCGACAACACACCTGTGAACACAGGCAAAGTGCCAAAAATATGTAAACAGAACTTTATTGCCTGGACATAAAGGTGTGTATACATATTTCTGGCACTTTGTCTGTATCCACAGCTGTGTTGTCGATTGTACCTATCCTTTACTTTCCAACTGATGCAGCTACGGTACACGAGTACGAGCGGGATAGATAGAAAGTAAGTCCGCGTTAATAACGCGGCGACAAAAATCAACTCTAAAAAAATTAGACCAAAGACAGGTATAGAAGATGCTCTTAAGAAAGCTCTCACCCTGAAATGGCGATGAGCTACTGTGACAAGAGGTGGACTAGCGAAGTCACAGAGTGGCACGGACCACCAGGGAAGAGACTTACAGGCCGGCCTACGAGTCGCTGGGTCGATGACATAACCAGAGCCGCTGGCAAGGATTGGATAGCCCTGGCGCAGGACAGGAAACTGTGGAATGTGTTGGAGGAGGCCTACACCCAAGGAGGGGTTCATTTCTGAGAAGAAACCGAAATTCAATCAACTCACTGTATAGTCACCCAGAAATGAATAAATGGCTTATTTACAACTGATGGTAATGGTAAGAACATTGCTCAAGGCTTGTGGTTGGATACCCGGCGGTTTTCTACTATCGCTCGTTTTACTATATTTAATGCTGGCATTTTTAAGGATTAGCTATCTGTCGGTACGTATATTATAAATAAATAAATCTTGGGACATCTCACACAAATCGACCTAGTCCCACGGTAAGCTCAATTAAGGCTTGTGATGTGGGTACTAGGCGACGATACATATAATAGATAGATACATATAGATACTTAGATACATACACAGCCATGACCAAGGAACAAATATATGTGATAAATAAATACAAAAATAAGGCCCTCGCCGGGATTCGAAAACGGAACCTCCAGCTTCGTAGGCAGGGCCACTCCTAGTTGGTAGTGGTTGACAAATATATGGTCGAATATTTGAGTATCTCAAAATAAAAAACCGTACATTCGAAAACTGACACTTTCGAATATTTGCAAACCCGTTAACGTACATGTTAATGTGTAGAATATTGCAAACTCTACACGAATGTACATATGTACGCTTTCAAAGATAAAAATAACATCCCGTTTGGTTCTGATATGATTAGAGTCATTTGATTGCGACGTCATGTAGTGCCCACACTCGGCAGATCAATAATGCACTTGTTTGCTTAAGTGCTGTTGACTCGATGTGAAGCCGGTATTACATACCACAACTGATAGTAGGTACAGTCATCAGATATATCGGAACTACCAGGGTACTCATAAATATCTGAGCATCATGTGCATATTGAGATACTTTTGGAGCATTCCATGGGCTGTCCCTTACAAATGCGTGTATATTCCGATAATTTGAGTTTTCTGCCGAGTTATTAGTTAATATTTATTTTTTGAACATCTTTTGCCTCCACTGGTCATGATAGAGAACTTCGATATACCCACAATTTTGAGCAAAACCGTGTTTGTACGGGACATCGGTGGACTTTTTCGTGGAATGCAACTTTTGCCGGACAATCCAAAAATAAAAATACATACTTAGAACAAAAGAAGCTATCACTAAAATTAAATTTCTTTTATGTATGGTTGTTACAATAAAGTTTTTACTGTTTTACCTTGTGTAGATTTCCCTTCATACTAAATCTGCAATAACTAATTACAATAATTAAGCCTTCTAACGGTGCAGTCACGCAAACAATCACGTATCCGCAACCGGAACGAGATTTGAATGATCATGCGCATATAATCAGGCCACATTTGTTGTTTACTGGGCTTTGTTGGCCAAACATTTGTCACCAACCCAACAATCTTATGGTACCGTCAAATGCAAAAATAGGTATCGAAAGAAACGTTGTTATTACACATATTTTTGAGCTTTTTATATTCAACTTATGTTCACTTATATTCAACTTATACCTTTTTTTGCAACCTACGGCGTTTTAGCACGAGTTCAATGCTTGATAATGGAGACTTAGGCTCTCCGACGTATGAATACACGTAAGTTTAACCGTTTAATTATATTTATGGGTATTATGTCTAATGATATGTTCAATTTTACAAAGTTTTAATTAATGATATGACAAATTATAGTAAAATTAGGATGTAAATGTTCATAATCGCCACGCCAAGCGGATTGGCGATCGCAGTAATATGTCCACTATGATTGACGCTGCTGCCCATCATCAATCTTTTATCATTATCAAATAATGGCCAGTGATTCAATCCCTTAGTCGACTCTTACGACACCCGCGGGAAGAGTTAGGTTGGTGACAAACATATTCTTACTGCCGTCACCACACGGCCAAAACAAATCATGTAGGTACCAAATAGTAACATTTAAAAGCTAAAAAACATAAATTGTCTAATAAGTAGGTAAGCTGGTTCGTTTTGATCACAGAAAAAGATTGGGTTAAAATTTTACTACTATCCAAGTAGATGAAACCGCGGGCATACTACTATAGGAGGTATCATTAATACTAGCGTGCATAGTTGCACACTGCAACGGATGTCATTATGAATTGCATTCTGATGTACAAACAGCAACACTCCTAACGGACCATTAAAGACAGAGCAGAGAGAAAATGAAAGAGATAAATATAGTTATATTATGTCAACTTCAAATTAAATAATACACGGGAATGTTGATCGTTCGCAATGTTCGCAATTTGGTCGAATAATACAAATCGGGTTCCGAAATCTTATGAGACTGGTATCACGACTTCGGCCGAACTCTGCTGACCAATGGGACAGGCATTGCTACGGTTAACCAATGATCGCTCGCGGTTTCTTCAGAAGGTGACATTACCATGGTTACGTAAAAACAAAAACGTTTAACCAATGATCGCGATTTTTCCGGAAGCTGACGTTACTATAGTTACGTTATATATAACATCCGCTTTAGTCCTGGAGACGTCAATCTAACTTCAGCGCCGGTAATTTGACTGCTAAGCTGCTATGTATTTTTTTCGTTCATTTTCCTTTCAACGGTTGTCACTGTCAGATATTTTTTCAAAGTTAGAATTTCAGCCAGAAACTATGAAGTCTCTATTAAACATTTGTATGGCTACTGACAGATTAAAGAATTATAGGTAGACTGTCAAACGTCTATCTACCATATTTCCACAAAGGTTACATAAGTATTCAACTAACGTCAGCTAAGAGATGTGATGAATTATAATAAAGACAGCAATAGCATTTGTCTCTGTCAATGAAAAAAAATAATTTCAAATTGCCCGATAACATGGCTATTTGTAAAAATATCTTGACTTGGAAAAATACCTCGCCTATTAATGTCAGATAAATCATGAAATCCGATTTGAAGAAACTTTAATTAAATTACCAAACGGTTTTAGACAAATCTATGAAGAACTGTCGTTATCCAGTTTCCACAAGGAACAACGACATCTAGCGTCTAATCATGGCCGATAGCTAATTCTTAATTTTCGTAGACGAAGGAATTTTTATTATGTCAACTAGTTTTCAAATACTGAAATTTTGACGCAACAAAGATTTGATGACATATTATCATCGGGGACCATCGGAAATGTCGCGATCGTTAACGAAAAATACCGAACCCATAATATTACACGACCAAATTGCATCCTTTGCCAAGTGGCTCAACATTCCTATGTAACTGACATGTGACTGTAAGTGTGATTCTCTTTCATGCAATATTTCCAATTTCTGAAGTGTATACCTAGCTGTGTTGCTGTTTGTACGTATAATCCGTTTGCGTGCTAACAGACGATACACAAAGAGTTAAATGATTGCATTTCCCTTTTTATTGGAGGACTTGGGAATTAAGGCAATGATAAAAGTAAGAAATCTCATTATTCTATAATTTATGATGGTGGATTGATGTTTATTTGTACATTACTATAGAGGACGGGAAACGAAGGGTTACAGGCCAAGTAGATATAGGCCTGTAACCCTGTTTTTCGCCGAGATTTGTATAGTGCTTTTCTTAAACTTGCCATGAAATAAAACGAACTGATTTCGCCGAACCATAGTATTTAATTTGTAAATATATTATATCAATAGTACAGTATCGTATAACAATAAATAAAGGTCTCCTTTTTACCTGGTGGTATAGTATAGGTATAGGCATTAGTTCTAAGGTTTTTTTTTCTGTGGCTGAATGTAAAGACCTAGTGTCACAATTTGACGTTTCAAAACAAAAGACAGTTTGTTTGCAGTCCTACTAGTCCTAGGTGTGAAATAAATACCTACATGAAATCTCTTTACATATCATCTTAGCACCTGACACCAGATACATAGTATTTCCGGGTTTAATTTAACGTAAGTAATATCAACATTCCGTAGCAAGTTTGAGAAAAAATATAACTTTATAGTTGTACAGTCGAGGAATTTAATTTCCTACCCATTTCGTACCTTGTCACAGTGACAATCAATAAAGCTGTTAGGAGTGTTAGGACTGTCATATTATAGCTACTATGACAAAGTACGAAATGGGTAGGAAATTAAATTCCTCGACCGTACAATGTGAAACGGCAATAGAGGCGACAAACAAAAACTTCCATTTTCGATTCAATTTATCGAAGATTGATGACGGGCAGCAGCGTCATCAAAGTGGACACACTACTGCGGTTGCCATCCGCTTGCCCAGCGTGGTGATTATGGGCATTCTTTCCTAATGCGTCTATACGCATAACAAATAGGAGAGGCCCGCATCCAGCAGTGGACTGAGATAGGCTGATGATGATGATGATGATATGAGAATTTGCCAAGTCGGTCTGACCACAAATGCTACAATATAAATTATCCAAAGTAAAATTAAAAAATTACAATTTATGTAATTTCACTTTTTAAGGCACTTGTTATGAAAAAAGTCGTTCGATACACGTGTAAAAACTTCTTTTTAACTCGGGTGATTGTCGCCCTCGTTGCACTCGAGCTCCAACTTTCACCCTCGTCGAAAAAAAATTTTTTTGCACTTCATGCACTTGCATCGAAATGTACTATTTCAGCACAGGTGGCGCTTTTGTTGAAGAAGTGGTTCATTTTACGCTACGAACAAATAAAACATGGAAGCCGCACGCCATAGTAAATTGCCTTTCAAAAACCGTCCTGAATTTTAGTTGACAAATGTCACCCCTTCTTTAATGCATCACGGCAATGAATTTCAATGTCAACCTATAAAAACTTAAACCGCCATTTAAAAATAGTTGTGATTGGTCCATCAAACTTTTGATTGGGTATATTCTATAACCATTTGTCAAAGACGTTGCGCCGAAATATGCGCGGTGTTAAGAAAAGCGCTATGTCCTGCCCATCTTGGCACAATTGAACAATTGATTTTGGGGGCATTTTTGAGCTGGCGTTAGACGTCCATGTTATATATGGTCGCAGATTTTACGTCAGGTCGAAAACTTCGGAGGGCCATATGTATTGAAAAACGTCGTACGATAGGTACATGTGCCAAAACGAAATTCGTAATTTTGTATTCGTAACTTCATTATCTTCGCACTTATCCTACTTCGTTTCATCATCATCATCATCATCATTTCAGCCATAAGACGTCCCACTGCTGAACATCCTCTCCTTTGGCCTCTCCTTTGGACCTCCACAATCCACATATAGTTACACCCAGGGCCCGTAACTTTCATGCCGATGACATCAATTTGACGTCACGCTCCATTTAGGGTGATCCAAAATAGTTTTTTGTTAAATATTAGTCGTCAATCATTTTAATCATGTACAAATAACTTCAAAAGTAGTATTTTTACACGTGAAATAAATAATACCTACTTGATACGTGCTTTACGTTAAAGAGGAATACTGTTTTCTACGTAATTATGGAAATGTGTTAACAATATCATTAAATAAAATAAATGTATGTATGGAAACAAATCAAATAGATTTACTTATGGTTCACGTATCACATAGGTATTATTAATTTCACGTGTAAATATACTACTTTTGAAGCTATTTGTACATGATTAAAATGATTGATGACTAATGATTAATAATTATCAATTAAACTATTTGGGATCCCCCTAAGTGGAGCGTGACGTCAAATTGATGTCATCAGCATGAAAATTACAGGCCCTGGTTACACCGGTTGTAAGCGACAGGGTTGGCTCGTATAGTCTATCTCGTGGGTGGACGTCCTTCCTATATATACTACGTTTAATTTATTATTATTCAAATTCCAATTTATTTACCACGCACAGTCCTTATATGCGATATGCGGCATCCCACACGCAATATCCAACTTGAAATCTACGCATAAAATACTACAATATTTGTCGGTTTATAGCACACATATTCGTAGGTCAGGAAGTACCTCTTAAGGTGCGTGCAGACCGAAAGAGCATTCGCTGTTCTAGCGCCCGTTCTAAGAAATCAACCAATCACGTTTTGCGTACCGATCGAATTTCGTAGAGTGGGAGGTTAGAACAGCGAATGCTCTTTTAGTTTAACCGCACCTTTAAAGGCATGCAAACATGTCACTAAAAATTGACCACGTGGGTGGAAATTGCAATTGGATTAACATTTGCCGATCATTAGGTATACAATCTGTATACCTTTATGCTAAGTTTCACTATAAAGTTTCAAAGCCGCAAGTAAATTATTTGTTTGTATTTGCGGTTAGATTACACAAATCTAATTTGATTAAGAACCTTATTATTTCAAAAATAAAGGTTACAAAAGATCTATATGACTGCATAATATGTAGTGTGGTAACTGTGGTTTCTTATTCTAAGCTGGTTTCACACGTGGTATAAAATCAGCGATCTTTATACGGCTTTATTTAGCATAGCCCATTCGTTAGTCGACCAAGATTAGGATGAAGGTTTGTTTTGTATTATAATAAAATATTTTATTTCCTGGCTTAGTAAATAAATTATATTTCCATCTATTTCCAAAGGGCAATTCCTTAAAAGTATGGTCAAGTAGGGCTATGCTATGGAGTCTCTTTGCGAGATCGTATTAGAAAGGAGACCATACGCAGCAGAACCAAAGTGACCAATAAAAAGAAATAGTTTTAAAAGTAGTTCTATAGAGGAACTTGTAACAAATACCTATTATGTTAGTATTAATTATATTTTGGTTGTAAACTCAACATAATCATATGTTTTCAGTGAGGATTTAAGGAGGAAGATGCATTTTTATCAGATAATAATTTAGCATAAGAAAATACTGTGTACATATACTCTGTTTGTTCTCCTAATAAATAAAATAAAATATAGCTCTCCGAACCGCTAAATTGATGTGGCAGTAGGCAAGGCACAATAAACGTAAGAAACCTAACCTAAGTATTTATAGTTTTTATTTCTTATAATTTAATAATGTTACTATGCATCCTATTCATTTGGAGTTCCCTGGACATACAAAGCAACAACATAATATGAATATTAAGGAACTCCACTCATCGAAAAGGACTAACATAAAACAAATGAACAACTCATAGTACCTACAATTTATAAATGACATATCTCGCATTAGCAGGATTCCTACATTGAACTGTATTACAAAAGCAAACAGTTCAATTTCAAAACATGATTTCAAAGACACGTGTTTACATCGTAGAAATCGAGCCCCTAGCAATATAATTTTAGCAAAGTAGTATCTCACGTTAATGGGTACTACCAATTGCAACTTTATTACAACGTGTTAAGGTAGTAAGCAAGCCAAGAAAACATATCAAACACGTGTTTGGGTTGTTTTGGCGAATAACCCGAAGTGCGGGAATGATTATTGGATCTCGTTTTGGTTCGGTCAAGGACCGGAGATAAGTGGTCGCCATTATTATAGGCACAATTGTAAACTGAACACTGGTGATCCTTATTGCGTGGAACATAAGGTGCAATAATGGGCAGTCAACTGTGTATGTACTTGTAATAATGTTTGATAGGTACTCGCGTGTAGTGGCATAATAATTTGTAGGAATTGTAATGTGGCGTGTGTTATATTAAAGATATCTTATTTCTTTTATGGTAGGTGTAGGAGGCAAAGGTAGCGTGGTAACGGATACGGGAGGTTCGACTAAATAGATGAGGAGTGTGTTTTCAAAAGGTTTTTTGGAAATTAAGAAAAACATAAATTCCGTTATTGTTTGTGTGTTTTTGATTAACATTTAATCAAAAGGCCTTAATTCTGAAAGTTTATGGAATATTAAATTAATAATTAAGTTTATAAAGCAATATATTTAGTACCTAGTTATAGTTACTTAAAGTTAAGTACTATTACTTAAGTAAGTTGATAATTAATGTTATAGCACTAAAAATTGCTTTACCGACTTAATTATTAAGTTAATATACCATAAACTTTCAGAATTAAGCCCTCTTGATGCGAAACTTTTAGAATTAAGCCGTTTTGTAACGGCCTTGTGAGCTTATCCAATAATACAGAAGCTGTTTTTCAAGCTGTTTTACAAACCCTTCATTTATACAAAAAGTACTTAATAATAAGTTATTTTAATAAAATGTACACTTCTAAAAGCTCATATCTTTTTCTTAGTATAAGGGAGAAATAGGCTGTTTTAATACGGACTTTGATATTTCAACATTTTGGAGGACAAAAAGAGCCTTATAAGAACTTGAAATTCAAAACATATATATATTCCTCTACTTTTAGCAAAGCAAAAAAAAAAGTTGAAAGTGGAAATAAGTCCCTTTGAAGGAAAAGCAACTGCCATAGCAGCACGTGTAAGACTGTATGTGCGTGGCGTGTACGTTGTGGCGTAGGAAAAGTCATATTAGACGGCACACTGCTTGCGTGGCGTGCACGTGACTTGAAAGCGATGTGCCATCTAGTATGACATTTCATGTACTACAACGCGCACGCGCACGTGTTCGTGCTGCACACGCATTTGGTATAGCTTGGCCTTTAACCTATTCCCTGCTATGTCAAAAAGTAATGGTGTGCTACCAAGCAAAAAGTGCGCGTAAACAACTGCCAACTTTGTCTTGTGAATTTAAAGTACATTTTATTTTGAATTTACTAGCTTTATGTAAAGTCGTGGCGTTTGGGACACGAAATATTCAGACTTCATATAAAGTAAATGGCGACGAAAAAGGTTAAAACAGGAGGATTTATAGATTGATGTTTTAGGTGTCCAGGTAAAGTCTAATCTTTTGAAGGTCCAATCAAGGTATAATGCCTATATATATATATGCGTAAAGTATAAACATATTAATAAAAGACCATATTGTAAAATATTATTAGAGTTTTGTATACATATTTTAGCGCTTTGCTAAATAAATAAATATCTTAGGACATCTTACACAAATCAACCTAGTCCCACGGTAAGCTCAATTAAGGCTTGTGTTGTGGGTACCAGGCGACGATATATATAATAGATAGATACGTATAGATACTTAGATACATACACATCCATGACCAAGGAACAAACATTTGTGATAAATAAATACACAAAGAATGCCCTCGCCGGGATTCGAACCCGGAACCTCCAGCTTCGTAGGCAGGGTCACTACCAACTAGGCTACAGAGGCTGACACTAAATAAGCAGGCACACAGTCTATTGTTCACAACAAGTACTTAATAAATAATTATATAATCAGTTTCAACCGCTCAACTTAACCTTTACAGAACAATAAAAACGTACACTATAATCAGTTTTTTCAAACACAATTAAATGTAAATAAATCCATAATTATTAATGGTTACACTTGGATTGGTCATAAAACTGACATATCAAACTCTAATAACAGTATCCTTAGAGCGAGACGGATTATAAGAAGTCACATTACCCTTCAATTCCAAAAACGACGTAAATACATAGAATTTTCTTAAAAAACCCGCCTTTATAACAAATAAGTCAAAAGGGCATAAGTGTCTTAGGGATCCGTATGTAGTTACGTCGTTTAGGAGCAGTCAGTGTATGTCTTACAGTTATTTGGTAGCAACGGTATTGCGATTTCACACTCTGAGGATCACGGTACAGTGATAATATTTTAAGCAGTATTATAACTGCATTTAGCGCATTTGATTATAAAATATTATAAACAATGAAAGTTCCAACTGTACCTCTGGAAATCTTTGTAATTAAGCTTAAGGCACTGGTCTCACCACGAGCTACTAAGCTATTAACGTGTTTATAGCCGATAGTCCTTAGCTTAGTAGCTCGCGGTGAGACCAGTGCCTAAGAAAAAGGCGATGTATTTCTCTGTCTATGCCTCAAATAAGAAAACCACTAGCCAAATATAATACAACGGCCTCAGCACATCTTGTGTTTGACAGCAACTCGCAGCTACCCATCTCCTTTCGATTGTTTTTTTTATGTGACGAAGGTAGACAACTGAGCTTTCAGTCCACCTGATGGAAAGCAGGAACTGAGGCCCATGGACATAGTGATCAGAAAATCGCCTATGCGCTGCTTACCCTGAGGACTTATGTAGATGTATTGCCTCTATCTATGCCAATCTTATAGTATTTATTTAAAAGAGACGTGTAGCTGCGAGATGCTATAAAACACGATAAATGCTAGCGCCCCGGTGTGTTGGGTAATACTTTGTGACTTGTGTCTTACGCCATTAATAAAACTGTTTCATCTTGCCCCACCCAACGCACTTCAAATATGTTTAAGTAGAGTCTTAAAAGTCACAATTTTAACGAATTTGTTGCCAAATTTTCTTCAATACAGACTTAACGTAACCAGAATTAAGGAATTCGATCTGTGAGCCGAGAATCAAATTCTGTTTCAACAAAGCCTAGGCGTATGGCGATCAAATATCAATGTACCTAAAACCTTTGACGCTAGCGTTAGAGTTTCGACCCATGTTTTGGCGCTACAAAGGCAGTGGAATTTCGAAAGCAATCCATTCGGATAAACATAACTCGGTCGGATTACATTGCAGCGTTGCAAAGGTTCAGTCCGAGCTAAAGGCAACACGATAGTCGTTCCATTAGGCCAATGGGTTACTTAGTAGCTGCCATCATATATTATGGTCCTGTAATACGCAATTCAAGTCAAATCGTAAGTCATAATTCAGTCGGTAGTGACCCTATGCCTGTGAAGCTGGATGTCCCGGGTCCGAATCCCGGTGCGAATATCTCTATGTGTATTTATTCCAAGTTATGGTTGTTTTCTATGTATTAATATACAATTAGAGGTACAATTTTATATGCACTTAAATTTTATATTATCGCTCCTCATTATACACAGCCACAACAGTAAGTCAATTAGTGTAAGAGCGTCCCATGATATTATTTACACATTAAATCTACATCGAACACTTGCATAAAATAGAGAAACAAATATTTATCAAATTAACGAAACAGTTTGCAGTAGACTGTAAGTCTCTTAAAAGGCCTTTAAGGTATTCTATTAAAATACTGTATATTCATTAATTGTGGCCCAACTATGGGTTCTAAAGATAAAGAATCTCATAGTGAGTTCACCGTAACTATGCAAGTTTTTAATGTACCTGGTACAGTAACTAAGAGAATGTTTGTACAAACTGTAGAACCTACCTATACCGGTGGGAACGAGTACCTATCCCGACAAACTTCACCCACACATTACTATGACTACTTAAAATGAGCAAATAATGTTATAGAGAGGTAGGTAATTGGATTGGAGAAAATATTTGCACAACGCGTTGTAAACAAACCTGCAACTCAAATAAATGCAACTACAAATACTGTACTATTTGAAACGAACAAGTAATTGCAATTTTTCAGCAACGGTATTTGAAACACAATCAACTACATCGGATTCCGTGAAATAGAACTAAACCAATCAAATCAACTTTAACTGAGAGGGATTTGATGCGCTTTTTATTTTACCAGAACCCGATATCTACACACCCCCTTATTCAAAAACTCTCCTAATTTAGAGAGCCGATGCCTTGTATTGTTTGTCCCTTTCGGTCTAACCGGGACATGCGATTCCCACTTATCGGTTAGAAGTCTATTGTCTTATAGGACAAGAAAATTAGATTCAAATGAAGCATTTTGCGGAATTAATTCCTAGCAAGCTGGAAATCCTTTTTATATCTTTATTTAGTCCTAAATTTGTTAAATCTGTTTACGAAATACTTCGCACATTACATGGAGTTGAACTTAACTTAAGTATTTTTTTTTTTTGTGTTTTCATTTTAGTTCTTTTTCTGCGTGATTAATAATGTACCTAATATCAGCTTTCTAGATGTTAGTCATTGTTTGACAAAATAGTAGACTAAAAAACGTTGGGAAAGTGAAAAACACACATACGTTGGGAAAGAGAAAAGCATTAAAGTGCAAAACACAAAACCTGCTTGACAAACAACCTAACTCCATAATTACTTTTCCTACTAACGTTTTTTTAGTTCGCACTCCAACGAAAACGTTCACATGTTCCATTACACCAAAGGCATTTCAGGCATTTATCTCACTCTACAGTGTAGTTAAGTAATAAAACCATACCAACAACGTGTAGAAGCTCATTTTCAAATGCTTTAGTAATAAGACATTGTCAAAGAAAACCCCTTTGTACATCTAAATTAACCTTCTATTCTGCATTTGAGGGTTCATTTACAAATGAAATGTAAGATGGAAAGGAACCTCTTATGCACGAATCCCTCTGAACGAGCGGAGTCGATGCGCATTTCACATGCCTCCT
>JALPQI010010307.1:0-47038 GCA_025490895.1 Thaumatotibia leucotreta | reverse complement strand
AATACAGTAGGAGTAAACCTTATTTCCTACTCAAAATCACGATCTTCTTCGATCGCGATTTCAAAATCTACATTTTAGGATAAAAATAAAATCTCAAAGTTAACGAAATATTTTCTTTAATTAAAATGTCATAATGAGGGTTTCCTAAAACGTATGCCACTAGTTGGCGCCACTTAGCCGTAAGGTCCCGCTAAGAAACACAATTATCTAGCCCCAAAGAAAGACTGAGTAAATGTTTTTTTTTTTTTTATATAAATTTCAAATTTTTTTATGTATTTTTTTTAACTCATACAAAATATTTAAACCAGAAACTATAAACATAGAATTTAGACAAGTTTCTGGACCTGCTCCCGCCCTGGTGATTTCAGAAAACTCTCATTATAACATGTTTTATGGACTTATCATTCCTTAAAGCATACCTAAACAATTTTGGTATGACATGACAAGTATCACATGAGCGTCATTATTAAACTAAACTTAATTTACTTGCTGGTTGACATGACATTGGATGATTATCAAATATGGTGGGTAGTACGTCAGAATGTAATCACTTATGCGCGTACCCTTGCCTGAAACAACAGCTTAAAATTGTGCGGAGCATATTTTTGAATACTCTTTAGGGTACCAGTCGTCTGCCTTTTTGATATTTTTTACCCATAATAGCCTTTGTTCAGTGTCCAGTGGAAACCTGTTGGACATTAAAAACATCGATTCATTTTTGAGTTGACTATCAATACATTTATCGATATCACGATCGGTCTCTTAAGTTGGTACTTAAGAGTGTGGTCACTATGCGATACAAATGTTTGAATCCCACTATTTATAATTACATTACGAATGTAAATACAAATGGTTTAATCACAAAACTACACATGTGTATCCGACAACAAATATTGAATAAGATTTTCAGTTACTTTTACCTTAATAAGGTTCGAAATCTTAAAATTCAAGTCAAAACTAAATTGCCGGTGAAACGTAATGTCTTTATTTTGTTCATTCAGGTAACCCTGGCGGTTTTTACACCCTGGAACCACACAAGTCATCACTTTTATCACATTCCGTGCACTTATCGAACAGAAATATACATGAAAAGCTTTATTTTAATCACTTTTACTATTTGCGGTTTAGGTGCACTAGTATACCCAAACAAAGATCGTTGACAGGCATTGCCGGCGTCACCCACAGATAAAATAGACTCGGTCTATCAATTTTATATGTCTATGAATTGCTAGAAATAAAATGAACATGTCAAACTCACCTTTGAAAAAAACGTTCCGTTCCGTTCGATCTGACGTAAATACTTATTGCCAACATAAGTCAACAATATAAAACTGACAAAAGCGTATCTAAATGACAGGAAAAAAAATTACGCAATGCAAATTTGCGATTATATCCAAAAATCAGGAGATTTTATCAAATATGGAAAAGAAATTAGTAGACCAGGAGACTATGCCAAAAATCATGTAATCTCCTGATAAATCAGGAGAGTTTGCAGCACTGTTGCAAGTATCGGTAACTTTAGGTTTTACGTACTCAATACGTGCAGGCCATCGCGCTCGCTCCAATATGTTAGTGCGAGCGCGACAGAATTATTAGTATTATTTGGTATCCTTTACTTTCCAACTCATGGAACGTCTACTGGTCTTAGGCACTGGTCTCACCGCGAGCTACTAAGCTATGAACTATCGGCTATAAACACGAACAAAAGATACGCACTCCCGAGTAAATAAAAGGTGATAAAAGAGACACGGCGATACTCGCCCGGCGGTGATAGCTGATAGCTGGGCGAGTATCGCCGTGTCTCTTTTTTTACACGGGAGTGCGTATCTTTTGTTCGTGTTTATAGCCGATAGTTCATAGCTTAGTAGCTCGCGGTGAGACCAGTGCCTTAGTCTAACTAATAACTAGCCCCTACATTTGACGCTTAAGGATTTCTAAAAAAGTTTGTACTGTGGGTCACGTCACGTCATCAGCCTATCACAGTCCACTGCTGGACGTAGGCCTCTCCTATTAACTATGCGTATAAGACGCATTAGGAGGTAAATGTCCATAATCGCCACGCTGGGCAAGCGGATTGGCGATCGCAGTAATGTGTCCACTATGATGACGCTGCTGCCCATCATCAATCTTTTATCAAATACGTATAATGGTCAGTGACACTTCAATCCCTTAGTCGACTCTTACGACACCCGCAGGAGGAGTTGGGGTGGTGACAAAATTTGTATTCTTACTGCCGTCACCACCCGGCGTTACTGTGGGCTACTTCTTCGATAATTGTACAAGTTAGTTGTCTAGGTAGGCTCTAAGAGTCAATAATGCTGAACAAGATCCACCACATTTACCAAATGTTTGTATGAAACTTTCCTCTTTTATTACCAAAAATGTATTTAAAAAACTGGTAATTAACACCTTCGCTGCGACAACTAGCTTAACTCTTAATTAACCATACCTTGCCTTACAAGGTTAATTCGACCCCTTAGGTCGAAAGACCCCCTACCGCATGGAACGTGTAAAAAGGGAAATTTCGATACCTACTTCTTCGGAAATGTGGATTTTGTTCAGCACAACATATTTTGTGCACCACTAACTTACCAATTTTTATCAATATCAAAGGCGTGATCCAAATGTATTATAGATAAAGATAAAATAGATAAAAATGAGTTTATTGCACAAATACACAAAGAGTTACGTATACAAAATGTTGCTATACATAAGTAAGTGCTTAGGGAGTGAGAAGCCGAAGTGCCAGGAGTCCCCGCACTAGGCTAGGCCTCTATCGCGGGAGACCAGGAAAGCATTTTATGTCAAGAGGAAGACAATAGGAAATTATATACAAACTGTTTCAGAAATTCTTAAACTTTTTGGCTGTTCATACAGAAAGAAACGTTTTAGGGTTTTGTAGCACCCTGAAATAACTAAAACAAATAAATATCTTGGGACATCTTACACAAATCGACTTAGTCCCACTCCCACGGTAAGCTCAATTAAGGCTTGTCATGTGATTACCATTCCACGATTTATACACTAGATATATACATATAAATACTTAAATATATAAGACAGCCACGACCAAGGAACAAATATTTGTGATAAATAAATACACAAATAATGCCCTCGCCGGAATTTGGACCCGGAACCTCCAGCTTCGTAGGCCGGAACACTACCAACTAGGCTACAAAGGATAAGTAAATGAATCTAGGAATCATAAAGAACGTTTATACAGCGTATGCTATTAATACGAGCATAAGTTGTAACCAATATACCCAGGCTTTAGTGCCAACTGATATTTAAAAAATAATTTAGTACACATTACTACATAGAGCGTCAATCTACGAACAAATAAAACATGGAAGCCGCACGCCATATTAAATTGCCTTTCAAAAACGGTCCTGAATTTTAGTTGTCAAGTGTCGCCCCTTCTTCAATGCATCACGGTAATGAATGTCAAAATCAACATATAAAAACTTAAACCGCCATTTAAAAATAGTTGTGATTGATCCATCAAAGTTTCGATTGGCTTTATTGGCCTTGATATATTCTATAAACATATGTCAAAGATGTTGCGCCGAAATATGTGCGGTGTTAAGAAAAGCGCTATGTCCTGCCCTGCGACCATATATAACATGGACGTCTAACGCCAGCTCAAAAATGCCCCCTAAACCAATTGTTCAATTGTGCCAAGATGGACAGGACATAGCGCTTTTCGTGACACCGCGCATATTTCGGCGCAACATCTTTGACAAATGTTTATTGAATATCGCCAATCAAAACTTTGATGGACCAATCACAACTATTTTTAAATGGCGGTTTAAACTTTTATAGGTTGACATTCAAATTCATTGCCGTGATGCATTGAACAGGGGTGACACTTGTCAACTAAATTTCAGGACCGTTTTTGAAAGGCAATTTAAAATGGCGTGCGGCTTCCATGTTTTATTTGTTCGTAGGTCCTGCCATCTTTGCACAATTGAACAATTGGTTTTGGGGGCATTTTTGTGCTGGCGTTAGACATCCATGTTATATATGGTCGCAGGCGTCAATTAATTTAACTTTTTTTTCTAATAATGTTGGAGGCTATATCACACACGCCGTAATAGTATATTACTATAGAGGACGGAAAACGGAGGGTTATAGGCCAAGTAAATATATCTGGCCGAAGGAACTGAAGCCAGACAGGGATACGCGGCCTGTAACCTTGTTTCTAGTCGAGATTTATAAAAGTGCTTTTCTCAAACTTGCAATGAAATAAAAAATCGAAAGTGATTTTCACAGTAGGTACACAAACAAATAAAAACAACTTATACGTAAACTATTTTAACTATTTGTGATAATCTTTTACCCGGTGACATTGACATTAGTTATTTTTTGTACGGTGAAATTCCGAGATGTCCTGTCACTTTACAAGTTACTTCCGGTATTTAAATTTTTGAAGCAGGTTCCTTCCGGTATCTTTGCAGTCCTAAGACTGCAAAGTAGATATGAAATGCCTTTACATGTCAAGTTCAATCATCAAACTGTAATAATAATAACAGCGACAAAATAAGATGTATTATTATACTGTTTTGAAAAAATAAGTCCATCTGAGTTTCTTACTGATTCTTCTCAGGAACGGTGTAGGGTTAGAACCAGAAGTAGATTTTTTTTTCTCTCTCTTGATGATGTGAGATGATTCGAAAATGTTTATTAACAAGCTTACTTGAATAAAGAATAGTTTGACTTTGACTTTGAAACCAGCGAGATGGTACTTCCTGGTTTAATTTGACGTACGTAATGCCTACATTTCATTGCAAGTTTGAGAAAAAATATTTTTAAAAAAGGTTGGCAGCTTTTTTGACTCTCGGTACTGATTCGCTACGAGGTGCTACGCCGCGCCGTAGCACGTAGCGGCCACACAGGTACCGTCTACGTGAAAGGTAAAATACGCTCTACCGCGATCCGAAGGTCGCAAAATTCGGAAATTTGTTACTGTCACTCTGCCAAGATAGATTTTTTTGGATGGGCAGTTGCAGAACATTCTCAAAATTGCGGGAATATACTCGGAAATTTCTGAGAACTTTTATGAGAATTTAAGAGTAAGTTCTCATTGAGAACGTTTCCATGAGAACTTATAAAAATGTGTTACTTACAAATAATTATTTTAAATTTTAAAGAAATAAACAATGCAATAAATATAACTCATAAGGCATGTATCTAGTACGGTCTTGGCTTGATTAGATTATTTGTTAAATTGAGATTCCCGAGAACATTCTCTATGCAAGTTTCGCAACTTTTGAAACTTCTTCTAGGTACAATGCTAGCAATTAGTCGGGGAGCTAAACTTTAACTTGTTGGAGAAAATTACATTAAATCCTACAGATTTATTTCAGGAATATGATAAAACATCGTTTTGTGAATATATGAATCTAATTATCCCTGATAAATGTGTGGAGGTTTTTTCATAAAATCAATATTAAGATTTACTTGTTTAATAAAAAAATTCATAACAATCAAACAGAAATTAAACAAATGGTGATTTTTTACTATAATGACCCGACAATTATTATACTCATCCAAAGAAAAAATTACGTCAGTGACTCAATGCTAACTATTTTTTTTACAGTTTTAACTGATTTACGTGCAGGCGCATTAATTCTACATTTTATTTTTTTAATGTACCTCTTGTCAATAATTTGTTGTGGCACAATACCAAAAAATTGCGCAAGATTTTGTAAGTTATATTTTTTATCAAATAAGGAAAAAAGGTATAGTTAAAATAGTAGAAAAAAGTATAGTAAAGGTATAGTTTTTTTTGTATAAGCTTTACGAAAAAACTGGGGATTTTTTTTCCTTAATTATAAATCATCTGAAACAATAGAATGAATGCATAATCATAAAGAAATTATTGAACGTGCTGTTCCAATTATTGACCTTCAAGTCCTCGACTGAATGAGAAGCTCTCCCGCGGCACTGGGGATTATTGCATGGTGTGAATCTGTATACCCTAAATATTCATTAGAAAAAGCTTCCGAAACTGTAGGATTTAATGTGACCAAAAACTTTTCTTCCCCCGACTAAATGTAATATTAGGCCTAATGTTACCCGACTTTACGTTAGGTACGGTGTTACTAACGAGTATCTGTTAGACTTTTAATAATTTGCGTTTATAAACCGTTTACCTACCGACCGTGATGCATACAATGTTTTTCATCACAATTGCCGACAAAAAAAAAGTTTTAAGACAAAATTTTATGAAATAACGTACTGACATTTCTATTACTCCTTAGGGAATTTCACTTTTTTATTACTCCCGCTACGCATGCAAGCAATGGCGCGCTTAGATAGCAAGTGTTATGAAAAAAATATTACATGCCTAATTGCCTATGTAATTTCTGAATACTAAAGAATTTTATTTTTTATATGCATAAATGGTACAAAAATTGTAAGGATAGATTTTTTGACGTGACTAACTTTTTAAGTTACACTAGTCTTTTCACGAAGCTTTTTATTTAATTTTTCTAACGTCAAATCACTTCTAACACTGTCGTTACTTACCTCCCTGAAGCACAATGTACTATTAATTCTTTTGACGTGAGAAATCCGTGGGTTAAGTCTGTCGGCATATTCATTTCCAACCTGTAGACTCCGATGCTAAAATGTCCAATATCCGAAATCCGAATCCGGCTAAGCTAACTTCAATGGACATTTTAGCATTAGATGCTAAAATTTCCATTGAAGTTAGCTTAGCTGGATTCGGATTTCGGAGTCTACAGGTTGGAAATGAATATGCCGACAGACTTAAACCATGCATTTTCCTCTTTTCTATAGTTCCATCTCTGATCCATCCATCCTCCATCACCATAAAATCAAATTCTAATTCAAAATTATTTATTTCAAATCTCATAAAAATTCATACATTGTTAGATTAATAAATACATACTTAAAATTTATTAAGGTTAGTGCCATTTCTTACAATAAAATAGCCAATAGTCTCAGTACTTACTCAATAGTCTCTATACGCCTGCTGGGACCGGTTTACGGATATGTATTTACGCCCGTGAATGGGTTGCGGCAGGTATACAACACAACAAAAGCAAATTTCTCCAAAGGGTCTCTACGTGTTGGATCTGTATCCCCGCGCAAGCCTATCAAAAAACCGGGATTTGTAAGCCCGTGATTCCCAAGGAGATACAAACTGTAGGTACTTATATCTAGGCTTCGAACTTTTGAGAAACCAGAATACTTTCACTAATGTAGGAAAAATTCTTGCAACAGACTGAATAAAACCTCATTATCTAATTCAACGCGCCTACCTTGGCATGATATTAAAATCTTAACTCCCAGTATTAAACCGACTCTAATCCTTTCACATAAGACCCATTTTAAATCTTCTGAGTATACGTATTATGATCACGTGCAAATCGAAGTTGGCTACGGCTTTAAAGGATTTTCGCTGCTGTGGGGAAGGCAATAAGGCGAATATGGTGTGATGGTTGTCTCTTGATGTTATTTTCGTCCTCGCGACCACAGATTGGAGGAAGTCCTGCGTTGTGGCAATTGGGGCTGCAATAGTGAGAGTACTGCATATTGAGGCGTTGGTTCAACATATCCACTCAATTGCTTCTTGCAACTGTGGTTGCGAGCTGTCAATCTTATTCGTATGTAAAATAAGAGTGGCTGTCAAATACAAAGCAGTGAGTGGATAAACCTTATATGTTAATAGACGAAACCATTTGAAAACGAAAACATAGGTGCACAATGTTCAGGTTTATGGGACCCAAGCGCGCGCAAATTGTGTTCATAATCGCGAAATGTCTGGTTGATGTAACTCGAGACCGATGCGACACTTTCTTGCACAGCGTTCGCATCAGCGTTGTGACAGCGTAGAAATTCTAGTACAAGTAGTATCCTCGGCGCAATGCCACAGGGGGGGAGGCGCAATTTTGATTGATTATACGAATGTTTTAAATTGGTAAATTAAATTGTTTATAATATATGTATTGTGTATTTAAAAGACACGTTATTCTTTGGATTCTATTATGGACAAAATTACCGAGTTTACGAGAAGACCTAAACCGATTGGAACACATTTAAAATTATTTACTTGATCGTAATCGATTGATGAATACACGATAAGAGTTTTCAGTGGGTGTTGATGCTGCTCCTAACTGAACCTTGTATTTATGTTAGTTAATCATACAACACGTACTTTTGATTTTATCAATCAAACAAAACTGATAAAGATAGAATGCTTAAAAGCACGTGGGATTTGGATTTTTTTTCACAAAACTATCTTAATATTTTATTATTGAGCAATGAAACGTCTACGTCTAACAATTGGAATTAGAATAGCAACAAAAGAGTTTGTTGCTATTCCAATTTGAATAAAGAATTATTTGACTTTGACTTTGAATGCTAGTAAATTAATGATAAATGAAATCAACGGCAACAGCTCAATTTCACCCTCAGGAGGCAGGTAAATAGTTTCCATTTGCGCTTTATTTCTTACACATTTACGTGAGGGTTTTAGTAAAATCTAAAAACGTCCCCCTTTATTGATTAACATAAGGACTGAATTGGCTAGTGTCTTTACAGCCCCCTTATGTCAAGCGACAAAGTGGAATGGATCTACTAAAACGCTCACATATATTATTCTAATTTTAGCTCTGATCTGACACCTCAATAGCCAATACCCTCGTTGGGTGTGCGCAGGATACTGCCGTTTACCGACACGGCAGATCACGAAATATCCTCCACCATTATGTGATCCACCTACATGGCTCACACCTTCAGGAGAAAAACGGCCTATCGATGTATACAGGGTGGCCTTTGTGTTTGGACGAAGACTGAAATTCTGCGATTCACGAATGCGTAAATTAAAGATCACCTTAAATAAATAAATGTCTTGGGACGTCTTACACAAATCGACCTAGTCCCACGGTAAGCTCAATTAAAGCTTGTGATGTGGGTACCAGGCGACGATATGTATAATAGGTAGATACATACAGATACTTAAATACATAAACAGCCATGACCAACAAATATTTGTGATAAATAAATACACAAATAATGCTGTCGCCAGTATTCGAACCCGGAACCTCCAGCTTCGTAGGCAGGGTCACTACCAACTAGGCTACGGAGGCTGACAAATTAACCTACATGAAAATAATAATAATATATGAAGTCCCTGCCGCTACGAAGTCCGCGAATTTCGAGGATTTATCTCTGTCAGTATAATGACGCCTTGGTTGGAGACAGAGACTGATCCTCGAAATTTACACGGCATCTAGTGCGTAAGCAACGAGAAAATCAGGAAACCGCTTGAAAATGCCATGCGAGCATTAACGATTGTCACTATATGTCAAAATATTCCAGCTGCCTAGTCAGACAGATCCTTTCAAAGTTAGTCCATTTGATAGGGACGCACTGTATATCCCGAAGCAATGTTCTTCGAGGGGTCAAAGGAGTCTCATCAAGCATACATTATGTATGCACTTGGCATGCCTCAAGGTGCCTCGGAAGAGTCGGAAGGTGCAATGATAATTCAATTATTGTATTCTAAGGACGTGTATACCTGTGGAACTAGTACTCGTATATACTACTTTTTGGACCCGGGTATGTCCTTAAACTACGACCAAAATAGCGGTGGAAGGTCCCTCAGGGGGCCGCCTGGTAGCTACCACCCTCCTGCCGGAGTCAGGCGCCAAGCAGCTTTGCTGTTTTCCGTCTGTGCGCGGGAGTGCCAGAGCCTTTGGGGTATGAATGGGTGTCAGTTGTGTTGCTAAATGCCGGTTTATGGGTCGCTGAGTGACATCGGACCAGGCACCTCACGCTGGAGGGTAGCGGGATCCGAGGCACGGTCTTGCCGGTGGCCGACCGCAGGAAGTTGGGGGCCCAATCACACGACAGCCGCGTGTGGGAGGCTGCCCCGCCACCTAGCGAAAAATCCTGGAATGGCTCCACCGTGCCAGTTGGCGACTGGACGGGAGGACCCGGTGGACTATTTCAGGGGGGCTCGGGCGTCCCCGCAGTCTCCAAGTGAGCTTCCTTTTATGTCCGGATTAGCTGTAGTGATCCATATGGCAAACGTAGCACCTCGACACCCAGTTCATTCACCCAACCCTCACTCCAAAATTATGAAAGCTCAACCAAAGAAAAGATTTAAACACCGGCGGCACTTCCTCCCTTTGAAAGTGCACCTCACCAACATCAGGGGGTTGCACTCAAATATCGATCCGGTTCATCACCATCTTGAAACCGAAAAGCCGCACCTTTTCTTTTTGACGGAGACGCAAATTAAAACCCCAGCGGACGCGGCGTACCTCAACTACCCAGGCTACTCTTTGGAATACAACTTCAAAGCACATGCTGGGGTCTGTGTGTACGTCCGCGATGGCATCTGCTGCAAGCGTCTCCGTTGCTTTGAGCTTGCCGGGTTCTCTACTCTGTGGATAATGGTTGACACAGGCACAGAGAAAGCTCTGTATTCCTGTGTCTACCGTTCGCACAGCGGAAACCAGGAGACAACAAAGCTCTTCGACCACCTTACGGAGATGGCTGATAGAGCCCAACAACGGTACCCTGCGGCCCAACTTATATTTCTCGGGGACTTCAACGCCCACCACGAAGAGTGGTTGTTCCCGTACGAGAAATCTAACCACGCCGGGAGGGAAGCGCGCAAATTTGCTGTATCGCTTAACCTCACCCAGCTGGTAAAAGTTGCGACGCGGGTACCCGATGTTGCAGGTCAAACACCCAATTGCCTAGACCTTCTGCTGACAACTGATCCAGACAGGCACTCGGTTTCGGTATCAGCTCCGCTGGGATCATCCGACCACTGTCTGGTGAAATCTGTGTCGATTTACTCTCCTCCAGATCTCTGCCCTAGGGGCACAAGGAGAGTATGGCGATACGAGTGTGCAGACTGGGATGAGATGCGGCATTTCTTTGCATCTTTCCCTTGGCAGCAGGTCTGTTTTTCTTCAGGTGACCCCTCGTGTTCTGCGGACGCTGTCGCGGATGTGATTCAGCAGGGAATGGAATACTTTATTCCGTTTTCCGACATATCGCTTGAACACAGAGCCCAAGCTTGGTACAATTCGGATTGCACTAAGGCTCAAACCCTTAAGCTGTCCGCATACCAGGCTTGGGTAGCAGCCCGCGACTCTAAAGCCGGAGCACAGAGGGTTCGTGCGAAGAAGAGAGCCTTTAATTCAGCTGCCAAGTCCTGCAAACGGGTGTTACGAAAGGCTCGATTCGACCACGTCAGTCGTATAGGGGCCAAACTCGCCTCCTACCCTCCTGGTAGCAAGCGATTCTGGTCCCTGTCGAAAGCGGTCGAATCTAACTTCTGCCATCCCTCACTGCCACCTCTGCAGAAACCTGATGGTACGCTGGCCCACTCCGCGATAGAGAAAGCGAACTTGTTTGCTTCTCTATTTGCGAGCAATTCACGTCTGGACGCAGGATCTAAACTCCCACCCACGCTACCTCAATGCAGTTCCTCTATGCAAAGAATTGCAATACGCCAAAAAGAGGTACGCCGAGCTCTGCATGATCTAGACGTGAACAAGGCCAGTGGGCCAGACGGTATACCTGCACGTGTGTTAAAGCAGTGTGCGCCCGAGTTGTCTCCTATATTGACACGCCTGTACCGCCTCTCTCTCCAAACTAGAACGGTGCCAAGGTCCTGGAAGCTTGCAAATGTCCAGCCCGTACCCAAGAAGGGTAGTCGTGCTGATCCCTGCAATTACCGACCAATCGCCATTACCTCCATGCTCTGCAAAGTCATGGAAAGGGTACTTAATGGCAAGTTGCTGGCATATCTCGAAGCAAATGATCTGCTCAGTGACCGTCAATATGGCTTTCGCCAAGGTCGGTCGACTGGGGATCTTTTAGCATATGTCACGCACTGCTGCGGCGAAGCCATCGAGAGGAACGGTGAAGCCCTTGCTGTTTCACTGGACATCTCGAAGGCTTTTGACAGGGTTTGGCACGCAAGTCTCCTCAGCAAGCTTCCTGCATACGGCATCCCTGCTGACTTCTGTAGCTGGCTGTCTGACTTCTTGAGTGAGCGGTCGATCAGAGTAGTCATTGATGGCTGCTCTTCGGACCTCATGGCCATTGACGCCGGTGTTCCTCAGGGGTCTGTACTCTCAGCAACCCTTTTCCTGCTGCACATAAACGACATGCTGCATCCCAGCATTGTCGGCTATGCAGATGACAGCACGGTTGTTGAGAGATATCTAGTTGGTGCAGGGGACAGCAGGGACGACACGCGTTCACAGCGAGAGGCCATGGTCGAGCGGGTGAATTTGACCCTTCGTCTTGTCTCCCAGTGGGGAGAAGACAATTTGGTCTCGTTCAATCCCGCTAAAACTCAGGCGTGTCTGTTTTCCGCAAAACGGAGTCCATTTGATCTGACTCCTACTTTCCGTGGTGCATCTGTACCTATTACCGGCAGCCTTGATCTCCTCGGCATGGAGTTGAGCCCAGTCCTCAACTTTGGCAACTTTATTGAGTCTAAAGCACAAACTGCAGCCAAAAAACTGGGCGTCCTGAACAAGGTGAAACGATACTTCACACCTGGACAGCTTCTAACAATATATAAAGCGCAAGTCCGATCATGCATGGAGTATTGCAGCCACCTGTGGGACGGCTCTGCTAAATACCAACTCGCTACTTTAGACTCAGTAGAACGCAGAGCCAGGAGAATGATTGGTGACAAGAAGCTGATGGCTGGGCTACACTCTTTAGCCCATCGGCGAAAAGTTGCCAGTCTGTCGGTGTTCTACAGATTGCACTTCGGGGAGTGTGCTCAAGAGCTGCATGAGCTTATTCCACCATCCCCATTTTACCATCGAAATTCTAGACGCACGGCCGGGTTCCACCCTTACTTGGTAGATATTCCATTTGTTCGTACAAAGCGCTTTGCGTCTTCTTTCCTTATGCGTACTGCCAAGGAGTGGAATTCCCTGCCGGCGTCTATATTTCCAAGATCATATAACCCGTCAACCTTCAAGTCAAGGGTGAATAGGCACCTTCTGGGCAAACTCACTCCATCGTAGGCCACGTCTCTGCCCTTGGCTAGTCTGTGGCCATGAGTAAGCCTATTTCATATAAAAAAAAAAAAAAAAAAAAAAAAACTATGATTTTCTATACTAAGTGTAGGCTATGATTTTCTATTAATTTTACTTTCTCATATTGAAATCAGGTCAAGGATTATAAATTGATTACCCTAGTTTTTGTCTATATTATTTCTGCATGCATATGAAAATAATCTTGTCAGATAAGATTATTTTCATAACACTAATATACAAAGAAAAATGGCATGGAAATATTTCAAACCAAAACTAGTCAACGCAGAGCGTCAAGTCAACGTATAGCAGATTCTATAAGGATAAGAAATAATTCCTTCCAGATAAGCTTTTAGGTGGAGTGAATTCAATAATGAACTAGTAAAAAGAAAATAAGTTGGTAATAATAGGCCTGTATTCTCATGCAAGGTCGTTTGACAAATATTCAAACAACAATTAATTTTTCCTAACTAGTGCAGAAAAGTTAACTTTGCGCACGCTTCGCTTGCGTAAATTTCTCTTTTTAAGGCTCTTGTTATGAAAAAAGTCGTTCGACACACGTGTAAAAGCTTCTTTTTAACTCGGGTGATTGTCGTCCTCGTTTCACTCGGGCTCCAACTTTCACCCTCGTCGAAAAAAAATTTTTTTACACTTGTATCGAAATGTACTATAACCATACTGTATCTATATGAAGAATTTTGTCATCCAGTTCAGAATACGTTACATTGTATGATTGAGCAATAAATAATAAACATGCACGTAAAATGTTTCTCTTTATGGTGGCAATATACAACCCCAGACACGCGATAGCTAGTCGTAAAATATCCGTCATGTGTATTGATCATTGCACTATACTGTCTCGAGTGTAATGATCAACTGAGCACACTTGTATCGTAATGTACTATTACGTTTGCCTTTGATCGCACAACGAGGTAAAACATAGTAGATTTAAATATAAATTCTAATCATTAATATTTAAAATATGGAATTGTGTTTATACTTTACATTCTTCTAATCAAATGACTATAATGAATATGCCTAGTAAATTAAATAATCGCCAGTCAGTATGTCACACACAGTAATTAATTGTAAGTACCTATACTAACGGTCTGTTTCCCAGATCATTTTTCAGATAAAATTATCACTATCGTTTTCCCCAGGCATAGAAAAGAAAAGTATAGCTAACATTTATCTGACTTTCATCATCATCAGCCTATGATAGTCCACTGCTGGTAGGCCTCTCCTATTAACTATGCGTATAAACGCATTAGGAAGTAGGTAGATTAGACACAAGATTAGACTAAATGCTAGTTTCATCCTCATTACATAACCTAGGTCTACCACACAACCACTTCTTACTAGACAAATCAGGATGCTAGAAGATTTATGTACTAATACTTAAATAGTTGCATGTATATTTTACCTATTGTACGATACGAACCGATACGAAGACAATCGAATTCAAAACTTTTTTCATGTTTCTCATTCATTACATTTTTTGCTAATATTTTGTCGTCCCTGAAGACAGATAATATCCAATATTTTTTCCGATTATCACCCTTATTGCTAACTGTAGACAGTGCATCTGGGATCCAATTAAGTGTACCCAGCTCATCATTGAGTTTCAATGCAAGGACGCTCGCCAGCGACGGACGCACCTTAAGCACTATTGTAGGAATTCAAAACCGATTACCTATTACTATTCACGTGTTACCGTCAATTTGTGAATTACTCCAATTGAATAACCGCCTTCGTTTAGAACATGGATATAACCTCTAACCGTCGGTTCATACTACACAGCCGAGCCAGTCGCACGGCGCGCACCGATCGCTCGCTACGGTCCGGAGGCAACCGGTATTTACCGACGGAATTCAAAATGGCGGCGATAACGCTGTGCTTTTTGGCGGTATTGTGCAGTTTGCTTCATCAAGGTTTGTTGAATTTAAATTAGTTAAGTGACGTTCATTTGGTAATTTGATTTGGGATGGTTGGTACTTTGCGAAACTTAGGGCGGGAAAGGAAATTTTTCAGCGGGAAAACAGGAGTTTTTTAACCATTTTTCCAAATATCCCGCGAAGCTCCTTTAGTTTAAATCATTTGTGCTTGTTATATAAAATTAATATACTTATCGAATATGTTTTTTTAAATTTGCTCTTGCCAAAGTTTTAAAAATGTTTAATTCAGTAACTATGACTTAAGTAACAGAAACCCACCCCAAAAAGTTATTTTTTAATACAAATTTGAATGATAAGCAATCTTGTGGGATGTGATCTCTCTAATATGAAGAATCGTTTATTAAGCAAGGACCATGAAATCATCGGCATCAATTGAATAATCGCATTTATAATGTCATGTGACAACATTTTAGAATTATAACTAACGTGAGATTCAAACATAGTTAAATATTGATCAAACGAGTTACTCACGTAATTTTAACACGAAACATGTCGAGCAATTATCGACTAAAATTACGTGAGTGACCCGTTTGATCAATATTTAAATCAAGTGACAAATATCTTAAGAAAAATTAAGAGCCCTTTCTACTTTTCTATTAGCTCTTCTAATTTGTCATATTATTAAGTACCTATGTATGTATACTCGTGTTATACGACCGGGTGAGTAGAGGTGATATTATTTGGGTGAATCTCATTTGGACAATTCCTGACGTTACTATAGATGTATAAAATCCGACTTATAATTTTTTTCTTCATTAATTAGATTTAACAGTTGAGTTACTTATATAATCTTTTAATGTGCATCATAATTCATAATACTAGCGATGAAAATTTACACCGAATTTTAATTAAATGCTTTGAATAGATTGGTGTAGATCAAAAAGTTCGTCTAATTTTAACCGTAGATAAGAATACTATGACTTATTTGCAGAAAAGGGTTATTATATACATAGATAGGTGTGCAGAACCCGGAAAATCCATAGCAAAACAAAATACTGTTGCAATCAAACTAGGGTGAGAAACATTTTTTTATCGATATCGAGTAAGTTTTGTCTAAAAATCATAGCGATAAATGTTTAGATATTTACATTATTTTATAATCATTCAACCCAAACTCAAAAGACGTAGTAAGTTAAGGGTTTGTTTTAAATGTGTTATTTTATTTCATCTAAAATGCAATGTAACCTACCTACATTATCAACGTTACTTATGTTAGTTATGTTTCATATCTGTTTTGCTATGGATTTTCCGGGCTCTGGTGCATACATCAAGTATACATTAGTTCGCGTTATCCAGATGTAGATGTCCAGCATACAAGTACTATAAATAAATAAATAAATATCTTGGGACATCTTACACAAATCAACCTAGTCCCACGGTAAGCTCAATTAAGGCTTGTGATGTGGATACCAGGCGACGATATATATAATAGATAGATACGTATAGATACTTAGATACATATACAGCCACGACCAAGGAACAAACATTTGTGATAAATAAATACACAAAGAATGCCCTCGCCGGGATTCGAACCCGGAACCTCCAGCTTCGTAGGCAGGGTCACTACCAACTAGGCTACAGAGGCTGACTATATTACCTTACAATCTACCTACATACCTTGCCGTGCTTTTTTTTCAATATCTATAAGCAAATAAACCTAGTAAAACATACGATGTCCATAGGAACTAAATTTTATAGGTAGGCGTGCGAATCCCAAAATAGCTGAAACATAAACACTATTGGTTTTATGTTGTGCAGCATTTATATACATCGGGAGTTGTTTTAGAATATCACCTTGAATTGATACCATGATGTAATATTACCTACTACATCTTACAGATAACATGCATTCAAAAATATATATAAAATGTATTTAAAAGAAATGCAGGTACAGTGTACTCAGCGGACATATTTGAATTTTCAGTGTACGATCGGTCATATTATTATAAGTCATAATTCATAATTGAAATTTCGAAATCGATTTTTTTCTTTTGTTTTTCCTAATTCAGAATAAATTAATAGGATCATATGTAACTGTCTTGGTCACACCTTCCATCAATTTAGTTTCATAGTAATATATTGATCAGTTGATCCCTTTTCTTCTGTATTGTTATCTACATTATCTTCTTTCATTTATTCATTCAAAAATACATAAGCATTACATTACAATTACCAAGTTAAACTTACAAGCTTACATACTATAATAATTCGAAATTAGATACCATACATACTTTCATTGCTATATGTGTATTTTCAATTATTACTCGACTCAAAGCGCCACTCGAATTTATCGTAGAAGTGATATTTGGTTGAGCAGCTATAAAAATGAAACACTTCATACGATAAATGTCCAAGTCGTCCAACAATGTAAAAATCCTCCAGGACCAAAAAGTTGAATTTCTAAAATGTCGAAAACCCAAAAAAGTGTACATGGGGAATAAGAAACATATTTCCGGGTTTTACCCGTGATCCTACGGCTTTTGTCCGTGGGACCACGAGTATTTTCTCGATAATAACTACGTTAGTAAGTAAAACATCAATATTTTTAAATCTTAATACCTCTATTAACCAAGGTCCTCTTATGTGTAGTTCGGCCACACCTTTCCATTACTTAATTGTCTTCCTACCAAAGTAGGTATTAAAGCTGTTTCATTCACTACCAGCAAAGTGTAGAAGAGATACCTAGATAATACAATATACAAGGTAGAAGCAAGTGTAGCGCTTTTCTCAAACTGACAATGAAATAAGAAAATCGGAAGTTAAATTCACAGTTTATGCAAATAACGAATCTCCAATATTGGAAAAAAAAACAAGTTACCTATGTGCCAATTTTTTAAATCTTTGCTAAACTTTTCTGTGCCTTGTCAAATGATGATACTTCCGGTACTTTGCAAGCCTAGGACTGCAAAGTTAGTTAAGATATTCCATTACATTAATTATCAAGTTTTGGTCATTGAACCAGTGCCAGTATGATACTTCCGGGTCCAATTTGACGTACCTACGTAATGTTAACATTTCATCAAATTATCTACGAATTAGGTACATATTGATATTGAAATATGAAACCACTTAAGAACGTAATGAAAGGGATATGCCCAATTGTAAAACCAAGAGCAAAACTGAGTATTTATGAATTAAGACACGCTATTATACATGTAAATACGTCTACTTAAAGACATTATAGTGCTTACATTTCCTGTAAAGCACTATAATGGTTAATTTAACTTTGTTTACCAGAAGCAGTAAAAGCTATTTTTAGTCACAAATTCGTTTTGACACGCGCTGCGTAATGGAATAAGGTATCTTGGAAACGTTAGAAATTCAATAACTGGCTTGAATTATTAATTAAGCTGTGGATGTGTACAGGGGGGCGCATTTTTGAGTATTCACTGCTCTATTTCGTCCATTCGGCTTTCACCTTAGCCCTGCTTGTGTCATTTCAGTAATTTCATTTTATTGATACTTACTTTAGTACATCCTCACAATATTTGGTAAAGGGTACAGGTTATAATACTATCCGGAGAATTGAAACTATGAATATACATATTCTAAGCTTCTGGGAATATTGCAGAATTTATTAAGTGCTTTAGCAAGAGGGGCGATGTTCAGAAAATACCGTCTGTGTACTTTGAATAAGTAATTTAACAGTGAAATTAATACTTGAATGAGTTCGTTAAACCTTTAATGTTGTTATGGCTGGTTTTGTATCATCATCATTTATTTAAGAGCTTGGCTATTGTCGGTGGAGTAATTTCCATTCTATTCTAATATCTGCCTTTTCCTTCAGCTTTCTATACGTTTCGACTTCAATAGGTTCCTTCAATTGCTCCATTTAGGCTCTCGGTGGTCTTCCTCTTTTTCTGTTTCCTTCTAGCTTTTCTTCGATTAAAACTTTAATGAAGTCATCTTGACGAAGTAAATGACCTATCAGTTTTCCTCTTCTGTTTTCAATTACTTTTAATAATGTTCTTCTTTCATGAATTATACCCAGCACCTATTAATTAGTCTTTTTCTCCGTTCAACTGATCTTTTCCAACCTTCGCTAACACCACATCGCAAAAGCATGTAATCTTTCCCTGTCCCGTTGCGTCAAGGTCCACATTTCACAACCATAGAGAGGAATACTCCAATGTTTTTGTAAATATATCATCATCAGCCTATCGCAGTCCACTGCTGGACATAGGCCTCCCCAATTTCACGGCACTGTTCTCGATCTTCGGCGGCTCGCATCCAGCTCCTGCCAGCCATCCTGCGCAAATCGTCGAAAATATATAGTTCATTTTTATTACAATCGAAAATAGAATCCAAAATGGCCAGGAACCAAACAAATTGAAGGTTTTCTACGAATAAAACTTTTCTAATTCCAACCGAATTGTTCCAGGATCAGCAATAGTCTGCTACCAATGCAACAGCCACAACGACTCCCGATGCCTGCTGGACAAGCTGCCCGACTCCCTCCGCAAGGAGTGTGGCTCCAAGGACACCATGTGTCGCAAGATCTCCCAGATCGTGGAGTTTGAGATGAACGGCATGCCTCCAGACAGCCGAGTCATCAGAGGCTGTGGGTGGGATGAGAGCAACTATAAGGTTAGTTCCATCGATTCAGGTCCTTTTTGTCCTAAGGGACCCGTTCCCTACTGCTAAAGCCTACTTAGAGATACCTTGGAGTTCGCTTATCCATGCTTCCACTAAAAAACTCTGCGGTCGCCACCGCCGTTTTGGGAAGCATCATAGGAACGAGAGCATTCTACTGTGGTGCCTTTGAATCCTTGTAGAACTTGAAGTTAAATGCCAGTTCTGCAAACCTGTACCTCTTTGGTATCTGTGGCCTAATCCGGAGTAATCTTGACTACAAAGCTGGAGTCTCAGAATCGACTCCCGGTGCCGATGCTTGCTGGACAAGCAGCTTGACTTCCTACGCAACCTCTTTGTGTATTTGTAACAAAAGTATTCGTTCCTTATCTAGAGCTGTTTTCTTATTTATGTCTATAACTTTGTCTATACATAAAATAAGTGTATCTATCAATTATAAAAACTATCGTCGCTTAGAAGTAGAACTTACAAAAGAAAAGTCAAAAGAAATAATTTTAGAATAAATAGTTTATAGCTTAGACGGTCTTGGCCTGCATTCTATTTCTAAATCCGGATTCCGTATCGGTACGAATATATTACACCGCTTTACTGTTGCTAAGGTGCTCGATATTGAACAAACAGCGGATTCCTAATAAGCATACTAGCTACCTATAGGTACATAAAATGAGTTTAAGTCTACAACGAAATAGTACATCAATACATTTTACTTAGCGTTAATCTGCTTTGGTAAATTACGCTATAAATTGTACTTAAGACTACGTAAATACGTACAACGCTTACAGCTTCATTAAGTTTCATTAAACCTCTTTGACGACGAGGAGAATATGCATATCTCTCTAAAACACTTGTATTGAGTTAATTTGATTCACATGTTAATTCAGATTTAATCGGAGTAATTATTTATTTTGCGACCGCAGGGATTTTTTAGTGGGTATTCTTCGTGGTTAAATCTGGTTTTTAATACACAAATGCTCCAATTAGCCGTGTAGTGATGGCAGTAACGTGTGGTGACCACTCCAACCCGTACCGTGGATGTCGTAAGAGCCGACAGCTTACGACACCCACGGGACGGGTTGAGGTGGAATTGAAGTGTCACTGACAATTTATTAATCGAAGATTGGTGATGGGCAGCAGCATCTTGAATCATGGTGAACACACTACTATGATCGGCAATCCGTATGCCCAGCGTGGCGATTATGGCCATTTACCTACCTCCTAATGCGTCCATACGCATAGGCTAAAAAAACCGTTTATTAGATATTGACTCATGTAGGATGATGATTATGTTTAAATTACAGTTTTCTTATTACAATATCGGTAATTATGGAGATTACCTCTTAATTTAAGTAAATGAACAACAGGTAATAGAAGAGCCCTATGTCCAGCAGTAGACTGAAATAGGCTGATGATGTGACTATCGGCAAAATTGCTATAGCAGTAGATATTGTAGGCATTTCAATGGCAAAGTTCAATTACGGGCGAATACTTACCCGAAACTAGCAGTTTCTTGGAACCGGATCGATTGTAACGAGCCCTCTGTCAGCGCTATCCAAACAATTAACAAAACAACCCTGAATTACATTCAAACTTCTCCTACATACCTAGTTGTTTTTCGTCGATATTGTGAATGAAACATAGGATAGGTGGTAGTAGGCATTTACGCTAAAAACAGAAACAAACTCGGTGAAGGGTGGCGAATTAAATGTTGTGGCCAAGTCCGTCATCGTCATATAAATAATAACGTACAGGGGGGTTACCTTGACGTACTAATGTGGTTCAGTTTAGGTCGAGAGAAAGGGACAAGGCTATACGAGTCGTCTGTCGCTTTCCCTGAATCTAAACTGAATCTAAAGCCCAGGTATTTTGTGTTTGTGACTCAACTTTTTTCGTGCGCTTTATAAATTACCGTTTCGAATAACACTTAATAAGAATATATTTTCTATTTGAAAAGTGATTCATTTACACCATCAATGAAGTAACTAAAACCATAGGTTTTTAACACATTTTAGTTTTTTATTCGTGTATTCGCGACCCAGCTGACAGAATTGTCGCTGACATCATCTTGACTTCCACTTTGGCCGGATGGATGCGACGTGCATCCACCGAGTCCCCGCAACTCTAACTAGTGAATATTTATTTATTTTCATTATTGTCGCTGTATTAAAGTAAAATGTTGTCAATTGAGTTAGAGTAGGTAATCCTCATTTTTTGCTATTGTCGCATAAATGGTAGCGTAAAGTATAGATATAATCCATACAAAATGAAGTTCCCGTAAGTCACAAACTGTACATTTATTTTAACTACAGTGAACAGAACGTAAAAAAATTTTGGTCCATTTCTACACTAGTGAACAAATATTTTCCAGAATATTCTAACGCGTCTCCTTCCCCAGGGCCGCTGCTACCAGCGCTCCGGTTTCGGCGGCCGGCAGGAGGTCTGCTCCTGTCTGGAGGACGGCTGCAACTCCGCCACCGCCCCCGTGGCAGCCACCCTCCTCATGCTGCTCACGGCAGCGATCCTCAGGTTCTAGAACAATCTAGAAGGTTCCGGATTAGTCTAGTCTTTTAAATTGTAGCCGCCGGCTTGCAAAGGGACCCTTTGGTATTGGTAGGATGATGACAGCTATGAGACTTAGCTGAAAGGCAACAGTGATGGACACTTCAATCTTAGACCCGAGATGGATTTAAATTGATTATTGCAACATAAATGCCTGACTCTTTCTTAGCTTCGTTGAAATAATAATGAATATACATCATTGGGTCCGTGCTCATTACTGAGTGCCGTCACTCTATCCTTTTTTCGCATTAGAATTATTGTGACTGCCGGCTGAGCAACAGTGGCTTCAACTTCACCTTCTGTGAGATTACGGTGTTTTAGCCACCGCACAGTTGGACGTAGTTACGCGAAAACGTTCCAACCCACATGAGTTTGACATATAAATGGATGACTTTTACATTTGACAGAAAGTTTAAATTTTAATGACAAACTCATGTGGGTTGGAACGTTTTTGCGTAACTACGTCCAGTTCATGTTTTATACCAAAATGACAGTTTGATCTGCTCTAATCCGACGATATAATCAAATTCATGAATAAAGAGTACCGAGTTCACGGAATCCAACTCATATTTGCTATCGAAAGGCCTAGAAATTTGCCAACCGAAATCAAGTGACCAATAAGAGATCACGACCACGACTAAGGAAGAAGGTGGGCTCATATACCAAAGGCCAAAGAAAGTGGGTCATTGTCAGTCGGAAAAATAAAAGTTATCCACTCGGTGGTCAAAAGTTAACAGCTTTTATAAGTCTATGCTACGATTTTATTACATAGGGTTGTAGAACGGGGAACCTAGTTGTAACAGTATATAATTGTTTTATCGCAAGATTAGTACACGAACTCCTTAACTTTACGAGTATGTATGTCCACAGAAAAGACGATAACCTAAATCTAACAATGACCCAAATATAGGGTATTTTTGCAATTGAACTGTTATTTTAATATGCTGAATAAAAAATGAACTCATAATCCTAAAGCAAAGTCGGCATTTGAGTCACAAAACGGCCAAGTTTGAGTAGTTACAAAAGTCAATACGCACAGTTACATATGTAAACTGTTACCATGATATCCCGCCGTGTTAACATCTGTTAATGAATAGGTATTATTAGATGTTTAAATAGTTTATGTAACTTATTTGAATGGTTCTCATTCTATGTGTTCGTTATGTAAGATACATGTTAAGTTAGTTAGCGAACTGTACATAGATGGTAATGATGATAATTGATGGTATCATGTCACTCTGTCAAACTGTTAGACACTAAAGTTTATTGTGCCATAGATTGTTGTGTTTGTGTTTTGCTATTATATTTATTAGTTTTTCATATGCGTGTTTAATTTCCTCCCTTTCTAATTTAGGGGCAATGTGAAACGCAATCGCCCAAAAGGCGTTCTGATACTGATACCCAATCTAGTATGACTCGCGGTTTTATTTAATGTGCCGCCCAGAGGCCCTACCTCGAACTACGAAATCCCCAAATTTCGAGGATCTGTCTCTGTCACTCTAATGACGCCTTCGTTGGGGTGACAAAGACAAATCCTCGATGTTCACGGTAGTAGGCTAGGAGTTCTAATCTCCTTTGTAACTCTACAAGCCTATTCCCCAGATCTATTTCCACAGCCCCTTTTAACAGCGACCAATTTGTCTATAATAGACATTTAACCCGATTCTTTTGTCACCCATCTGTTCTATTTCAATCATCCTATCAGATCGAATAAGCCCAAATCTCAAGCTGGCACAATAATGAGTTTCCTGCCAATGAATGAGTTACATCCTCGATCCTCGGTGCGGCGATACTCGTGCGCCGATTTAGCCTTTAGTCCCGTAAGTAGGTTAGTACAAGACTGATGTCTGTTAGTTCCAAATTTTTGGAAATAATCATGAGGTATTTTATATTTGGATTGGTGGTGTTTTGCGGATTATTTGAATATGGTGAGTGGGATTTTTGATTGTTTAATGTAAATTCTAATTGACTATTATCAGATTTAAGTACCTACCAGCGATTAGAAATAATGTTCAGTTAGGTCAGGGTCAGGACCATAAAACAGTACGTTTAGTCCCAATTCCCAATTAAGTAATTATTTTAGATTAAATCTAACTAATCTACTTAACCTAACCTATATCTAAGATTGACCCTTGTGGCATTGTACCGAGGATGCTGGCGGCATTTCCTCGCTGTATCGCAATCTATCAAAGTTTCTACGCCAAACGGTACAAAATCGTACTCTTTGCCGAGGCCCTTATATTTATTACGTTTTAAAAATAATTAAATAGTAATTATTTGTAACACATAAATAAACAAGATTCTAGGACACTTTTTAAATAGGTAACTTTTTTAATCATTATTGATCAATCGCACCCGCAACATCGATGAAAATTGAAACCACTTACATTCTTTATTGGAACATTAATTTAAGACACCTTAAGTTAACTTTGCTATTAATACGCTGTAGGCATTTACAGCATTCAGTTTCGCTTTATCGTTGACATAAATAATATATTCAGTTATAATTCGTTTTCTAGGCAAAGCAAGAGGCTAGACGTGTCGGGTGACTCCATCCGAGCCCGGAACGTTCTAGTATGAGTTTTAAGGTTATTCATTAGGGTCGAATACTTATACATACTGTATACAATCATTGAACCGTCTCATCTGGATATTAGCTTTAGAAACCTCGTGGGTGCATTGTGTACTTTAAACAAACCCTGAGTTTTAAATCATAATAAACCTAAATCCATGAAATGATAATTTTTAAACGCTCTAAAACGATGCGTATAGATGCATGCAGACCAAAAGAGCATTCGCTGTTCTATCCCCCACTCTACGAAATCAACGAATCACGTTTCGTGTAACGATCGAATTTTGTAGAGTAGGGGGATAGAACAGCGAATGCTCTTTTGGTCTGCATGCACCTTTAGGAAACCACTCATTTGCTTTGAAATTTTGGTTGTGATTTATTCCTATGTAAAATAAGAGTGACAGCTGGTAACCACAGATACCAAAAGCCAATGAGTGGGTAGAAAACTTAATTATGTTAAGCAAAAGAAGCGAAGGCTCGTTTATGGAACAGAATATAATATAAGTAATGACGACGGAAACACTGAAAGCTATTTATTATTTTATAAATATGAACTGAATAAGAGTGGGCCGCGTCATACAAAGCGGCAGTGAATAATTGAAAAGATGACGTCTTAGAAATACTTTTACACCTGTAGTAACGAACTGAGCGTATAAAAATAACTTCAGTGACCTTTGTGTTAAATATTCATAAATGACTTACGTCGTGTCACGAGGCAGCCAAGAACATGCCGTCGGTGTCTCCGTTACAATGCCACTAGGGCTTGAGGACTTAACCCTTAAATGCATGGTGTACGATGTATCGTACATAACCAAAACGTAGTTGGTGTTTGAAAACTAGATACGTATTTTATGTTCTTAAGGTTAATTTTGCAAGGAAATTTAATGAACTTTCAAACTTATTAATGATTTGTTGGCGTAACTGCATTAAAAAAACTTACATGTGTTTATAAGCAAGATGGCGGAAATTTGTTATCGTTGCGTGCGTTTAGCGTTTTTTAGCTAAGTAAGAAATTATTTTTTATTAGAATTTTGTAATTCATACCATAACGATTTTACAATTACTGATTTTAATATACTTTTCAATCTAAAAGTAAATAATATTTGTGTGTTTTATCATTCACGATTTTGCAAATAATGTATAATGTATGATTTATCGAAATTTTGATTAGTAGTACAAATTCCATCCAATATACACGGTGGAATTTAATCGGTGAACAGGAACCCATTTTTCTAATTCAGTAATCGATGGCGGTCAAGTTTATGTAGTACTTAAGTGGAACCAAGTTTTTTTTAGCATAATTTTTTTTAATGTTGAAATTAAAATTTATTGTCACCTTAATAATGGTTTAGTCTGAAAAGTTTAATACCTCTTTTCAAACTATCAGCCATAGAAACTTAAAACATAAATGAGCAATAACCACTCATTAATTTTTGCGATAGACTCTATTCCTATGTAAAATAAGAGCGATGCATGGCCGATAGTTTGAAAAGAGGTATTAAACTTTTCAGACTAAACCATTAGTAGGGTGACAATAAATTTTAATTAAAGTTTAATTTCAACATAAAAATTTGTTATGCTGAAAAAAAAACTTGGTTCAACTTAAGTACTACATAAACGTGACCGCCATCGATTACTGAATTAGAAAAATGGGTTCCTGTTCACCGATTAAATTCCACCGTGTATGTCCACAGATTTTTTTTTTCTATTTTTGTCGTGCTTGCGACGCCATTAGGCATAAACATTTTGTTTTTGGAACGAAAAGAAAAAGTCATGCATTTAAGGGTTAAGTTACTTTTGATTCTATTCTTGTCGTAATTCCCAGGCCACCCCGGAGGTGCATAGGGCTTCCACAAGATCCTTCCACGCTTTTCTGTCTTAAGCAACCTTCTTGGCTGCGCTCCAGGTCAGGCCAACGGCTCGCAATTAGCTCTCCACGCTTCTTTTCCACGTGTGTACAGGGCGGCCACGAGCTCGTTTTCCACCTTGAGGGCTACAGCCCCGGGGCCTCCACGAAACAGGGGCCCCTACAATAAAGATTTTAAAAAAAAATTTCAACTTCCAACTAGTAAACATTTTTTTTTAGTATTGAAAGTGATCTACTCCAGGAACTGGATTTCAGCAAAATCATCAGCGATTTTTTGGCGAAAAATGCTAGGAAGATTCCGTTCGTTTAACGCTATTCTTGTTTCCACAAAAAAATATTTATTGTAAAACTTGACTGAAAACAATTGTCTACTTTATTTGGAAAATAATTGGGGGCTAGGGGGCTTCCACTCCTTTGTTGCCCCGAAGCCTCTCAACCTCTAAATCCGGCCCTGACTAGGGCGACAGAATTAAAGCCTTAATTTTTCTTTATGTTCCTGTTTCAAAGGTTCCCCAATAATGTGCTACGAATGTAACAGCGCGACGAACTCCCAATGCCTCCAGAACGTTCTCCCAGATACCCTCAAACGCAACTGTTCAGAACACGACCGCGGCGTGACGCACACGCTGTGTCGTAAGATCATACAGCATGTGGATGTTGCTGTCAATGGGCAGCTGCCAGCTAGCAGGGTTATAAGGAGCTGTGGGTGGGACGAGACTAAGTATAAGGTGAGTTAGCTGTTCATGCTTACGGCTTTGCGTTTAGGAACTTATACCCTGTGTCGCAAGATACAACATGTGTATGTTGCTGTAAATGGGCAGCTGCCTGCTAGCAGGGATATAAGGAGCTGTGGGTGGGACGGAGTAAGTATAAGATGAGCTGTCCATATTTCCAGCTTTGCATGTAGGAACTCATACCCTGTGTCGCAATCATGCAACATGCAGATGTTAGTGTGAATGGGCAGCTGTCTGATAGCAGGGTTATAAGTAGCTGTGGGTGGGACGGGGTAAGTATAAGGTGAGCTGTCCATGATTCCGGCTTTGCGTGCAGAGGAAGATATACCCTGTGTCACAAGATACAACATGCTTATGTTACTATGAATTGGCAGCTGCCTACTAGCAGGGTTAACAAGCTGTGGGTGGGACGAGACCAAGGATAAGATGAGTTAGCTGTCCATGCTACCAGATTTTCATGTAGTAACTCATACCCTGTATCGCAAAATACAACATGTGAATGTTACTGTGAATGGGCAGCTGCCTATTAGCAGGGTTATAAGGAGCTGTGGATCGAATTACAGAAGGTACTGTTTCAATAAGTGCTATTTAATGCTATACGGATCGAAATTATGTTATAGAACTCCTATACCAGTAACACAGTACATGTGTGACCAGGAAGATTGTAAGTACTCCTATGCTGGCGACACAACGTTTGTGTGAATAATGTTCCTATTTCTATGTCACTGGCATAGGAGTAAGAATTTCATTTATTGTAGCGTTTCCCTCCGATACTGTACAAAATCCAATTTGTTCAGATAGAATATGTATTAGGTACCGCTCTCTCTCTTACCTTATTCATTTTCTAATACCTACGCTTTAAGCAGCCTTTGAAATGTATAAAATGAAATGTTGTTTTAGAATTTGTATTTATTAAATAAAAAGTAACAAGTTTTCGAAACATCTTCTTTTTTTAAACAGGTATAAATATCCTAAAACACTGGCTCGACATCAACTTACTCTCCCTTAACATCGAAAAAACTAAATACATATGCTTTCACAAAACCAAGGCTTCTCAGCCAGCACACTCGACGGAGTTACACATCAATAATTTATTTGATATATCAATGGCAAAGGGCCCCAATAACTCGATCAGCCGTGCAGAGTCTGTGCGTTACTTGGGCGTTGATATTGATCAATATTTTTCGTTTAAGCCACATGTACCATCTCTTTCTCAACGCGTCAGAAAACTTGCCTATGTTATGCGCCTACTCCGTAACTCTGCTGATCAACGGGTGCTTAGGTTAGTATATGTTACATTGTGTCAGTCTATATTGGGATATTGTATATTGGCTTGGGGCGGGACTACTACCTGAACAATGCTCAATTTAGAAAGAGCTCAGAGATCGGTGTTGAAAACTATGTCCATGAAACCTTCGCGATTTCCAACAGCCCAACTACTTTCAGAAACCAAGGTACTCTCCGTCCGTCAATTGTTTGTCTACAGAGTAGCTACGTCAATGCACCGACGCACACTAAATTCCCCCGGTTTCAAATCTCTACTGTGTAAAAGGATCTTTCGCGTCCCACAAAATAAGACAAAAACGGCATATGCCCAGCGTTTTCCCCAATTCATTCATCCATATCTTTATAATTATATTATGAAACTTTTGCAAGTACAGCACACGTCGCTCAAAGAATTTCAATCTGTTGTCCATAAATGGTTAGCCTCTTTGTCTTATAAGGCTACTGAGGATGTTTTGAAACCTTTGCAGTAAAATTCATTTCTTTCACACATACACACACACGTACACACACAAACACACACATACACAAACAATCACACGCACTCGCATACTGCTTTATTTTAGAATTAGTATACTTTCCTTAACAGTAATTTTGATATTATTACCACTGTCGTATATTACCTGTTATATCTGTATCACCTTGTTGTTAAATCACCTGTAAATTTACCGCAGTCCTCACGACACAGGCTAGACCTAGTGTGAGGGCTACCGATAATCTAATTGTAATATTTTTAAGTTAAGTCATAAGCAAATTGTTAACCCTTAATCTGATAAATGTGATTGTCAAAATAAATAAATTTCGTATTTCGTTATTTTCGAACAAAACTACAAGTGTTTTTGCTAGCTTGGGCTTCATTAAAGTTTTTATTTCCTATAGACACCCATGCAATCAAGTTGTCGAAACATAACTTAAGTATATTAATTTATTATTTAATCCCAGGGAGCTTGCTACCACCGATCTGGCTACGGTGGCAGACAGGAAGTCTGCTCTTGCACAAAAGACTTCTGCAACGGGTCCGACGACTTCGCGCCGCTGCTCGTCCTCGCTCTCAGCTCGTCCTTCATGATGATAGTCAAACATGTCTGCCAATGATTGGGACGGACACAGATGCGTGCTTTTATGTTTGAATTAAATAATTGTGTGGAATTAATGTTGGTATGTTTCCAGATCAGGGTTAAATTATTGAAGTGATGATTTTCCACTTTTATTTATTTTGGAGTTATTCAATAATTTTAGGCTTTAATAATGTTCGATGTCCTGTGTTTGATCGAAATATGTGAATGTAGTAGTTTACGAGCTTTTTTATTTACGAAATAAATAAATAACTCACGAAAATGATTGTTTCTATTAACTTATAAACGTATTTGATCAATTATCTGGCTTCCCTCTAGATCTCATCAGGGTCTTCTGTAGGCTTATGAAGTTATGACAGTCCCGTGTTTATAGTTTGTCGTTGTTACCGTTAGGTTTTAACAAAGTATGCAACTGCAAAAGCAACGAGTATCACAATAAACGGTAAACACATGACCATAATCATAAGATTCATAAGCCACTTGTTATGTAAGATATCTACTGATGCAAATGGTACTTATGAATTAATTCTTTGATTTAGCTAGAAAAAATCGCATGGATCAACCGACAAACTACCTAGATCAGTAGGCATAGCACATGATTGGTGCGACATTATGTCTACGCGAGATAAGCTTCCCGTCTTTTACTAATTATATTGATAAAAGAGGGACGGATAGTTTATCTCGCGGCGACATCAATCATGTGCTAAGCCTACTGAACGCTTTATCAATTATCACATACCTAAAGCATTAAAGTAGGTACCTATACATGATTTAGGTGGTAAGTGTGTGAGCTAACCTATCACCCTTTAGGATCTACGCTTTGTCAATGATAATATATTATCGTCAGGTAAAAATATAAAAGCTACCATTTTCATGAAGTAGGTTTGCAATGTGCATCTTTTATCTTTTCATCAAGCAGCACTACCTATTGAAATCATTAATGCAAAATAATGAATATGTAGGTAAGTAGGTGAAGTTATTTCTCAGTAAATACCCAGGTACATGTAATGCATACCTATCTATAAAATAAATTCCGTTTCGGAAGAAATTTGTGGTTTTAATTTTACAAAAATCCTACATGGAGGTCGAATTCTGACCGGAAAAAAGCGACAAAATCGATTGACAAACCGTCAGGAAACAAATGAACGAAATCATATGGTCGCAGAGTCGTTCAGTGCTCCTCTCACAGTGAAACGATCATGCTAAGAAACGATCTACACAAAAAATATATAGCTAGGAAATAAGGAACTCCGACACAGCCACAGATCACATCAATCATTGGTTAATACGTAAGAATAAAATAAAATAGAAAACTGCCAATTGACAGGCGTAATTAACTGTTAAGTGGATTTTTAAAATATGTTCTGAATTGCGAAATTCCGTGAAGGGACAACAGCTTATTGAAACGGTGAGTACCCTAATATTTCATTTTCTTTAGCATCCTGCGTAACATATGCTCGTAACAAATTTTAGTAATTGTATGACAGAACTTGTTAGAACATCTAAAAAGCACAGTAGAAGTTGTAAAATAGATTATAGCCGCAAAATTATTCGTCGGATTAGTGTGGAAAATCGCCGAAAAATTGATTCAATTTTTTCAACGGATACCAACTCGATTCCGCATAGCAACTGATCTTATGTCACGAACTATGAAAAGATTTTCTATAAAAAACTAAAAGATCTCTTTAGTAATTTGATTTATCTCGTAATAGACCATTTATATTATTCATTGTACGCAAAAAATGGTTGTATCTTGTACGAACTGTGACTGCGGTTTTAGAAATGGTGTCTTTTCTCAATGGAGCTGATTAAAATGGCGTTGTATTGAACTGTTCCGACAGCTGAATTATCGTAAACCGCAAACACCACATAAATTAGGTATTTCCTTTTGATTATTTCACTACAACTTCCGTGAACAATAGTAACTGGTAGCTATCTCAAAAATCGAGTCATCGATATTTTTTCCACTATTTTGTGATGGTAATATCCGGCTAATGTATACATTACCACTTTTTACTTATTATGGTCATTTAATTCGCCAGAAACAACAATGCCTTTGACCTAATGCTTAGTATGCTATCAGGCTCACGCTGAAAGAATTATTCGCAAATTTCCTGTCGACATTGCAAAAGTTTCAGCAAAGCCTGCCTATAGTGCCTATACGTTAAAACCTGTAAGCACGCGTTTTAACCCTTGGTCTCTTAACTCCTTGGGTGTTTTGACTCTTGGGCGTTTTGGGATATGGTGGCTCTATGGGCATACTAGTATTGAGGTCTTGGACATTTTGACTCTTGGAAATATTTAGGTACTCCTTGCACGTTTTAACCCTGGGACATGTTGACTCTATCTATATGTATAGACTACTTGAATATTTTCATCTTTGGATAGCATACCTATACCAGATCCGCTTCAGATCCCACCTTCGGTGTTGATAAACTTCGGTATTTTTTCTTTGGTATATGACATCTAATATTTAAATTTATATATGTACTAGTGTTACTACTTTAAAAAATAAAATTAAAAAAATATTTTTATAAATAAATTGAGTTGTTCGGCTAAATCTGTGAAAAAATACCATTTTCCTAAACATAGTTACACATTTCGATTCGTCTAGCGTGGCGATTATGGGCATTTACCTCCTAATGCGTCTATACGCATAGTTAATAGGAGAGGCCTACGGCCAGCAGTGGACTATCATAGGCTGATGAAGTAAGAAGTAAGTCACACATTCAGAAAATCAGGCATCGTTCTTCATTATATTTTTTATACGATATTGTCATAATTCCCTTTAGTACCGTTTGGTAGCCAGATTTGGTAGCTAACTGCCAGATGGGAAATATGGTTTCCAGCCTGGGCTATGAGTAGCGCTGCCAACCGTCCCGCTATACCTCGGACGCGGGACGTCCCGTTTCTGGGGCCCTAAAGTATGGATCCCACAAAGGGTTCGCGCGGGACGCAGATTGTCCCGTTTTTCAGGGAATACTAAAATCACTAGAAATACTAAATAATAATATAAATACGTAAACGAGAGCAATTTAAGATTGCGTCATGTTAATTTGAATGTACCGACTTACAGAGACGAGACGTCCGCGACTATAGCCCGCGAGTACCGTGCACTGAACGTGTATAACTGCCAAAATATGAATGATTGCGATTGGTGCATTAGGTGCATCTAAATTTAACCGATCTGAAATTAAGCATTGTTTTTTATTATTAATGTCATTTTTGTCCCGCATTTTATAACCAAGTCCCGCAATTTATACGCGAGTGTCCCGCATATCTGTGATCTTTGGTTGGCAACCCTACGAGATCCGCGGACGGGCGGTTAGCTTAAAAACATTTGAAATAATATGTCACGATCGGTTTCAGTAATTAGCGATCCCAAATGCAAGAGTATGGTGGGTCGAGCAAGGCAGACACCCGCGAAGGTGACCGTCACCAGGACAGCTACCATCACGCCGTGATGCAGAAGAGCAGCTATGGTGAGTCTTCCCCTTATTTTACCCCTTATACATACACGTCTCCTAACTTAGCAAGCCGCTAAGTATTGTTTGTCCCTTTCGGTCTTATCAGTATGTTTATAAAGGACTGGCCATAAAATTGGTTTAACTAAGGCTGCGACCATATATAACATGGACGTCTAACGCCAGCTCAAAAATGCCCCCAAAATCAATTATTCAATTGTGCCAAGAGGGGCAGGACATAGCGCTTTTCTTAACACCACGCATATTTCGGCGCAACATCTTTGACAAATGGTTATACAATATAGCCAATCAAAAGTGTGATGGACCAATCACAACTATTTTTAAATGGTGGTTTAAGTTTTTAGAGGTTGACATTGAAATTCATTGCCGGAATGCATTAAAGAAGGGGTGACATTTGTCAACTAAAATTCAGGACCGTTTTTGAAAGGCAATTTACTATGGCGTGCGGCTTCCATGTTTTATTTGTTCGTAGAAGTAGGCTTAGCAGAAAACCATGCGTGCGAGAGAGAGTTTCCATATCGGCATCTCGCTACAACTTATGGATTCGCTCGCCGCTGGTCGCCTTAGACCAATGTCGTGGCCAGGCCAGGCCTACTACCGCGAAAATCGAAATTCGTAAATTCGATTTTTCTCTGTTACTCAAACGAAGGCGTCATTAGAGTGAGAGAATTTACGAATTTCGTTTTTCGCGGATTGATAAGTTAAGAAACGTTTATGAATAAGAGGGTTCGTATCTTCTGCCTTCATTCCTCATGTTTGAGCAGCTACCGTCATGACGTGGTGCAAAAGAGAAGTAATGGTGAGTCTTCCCAATAATATTCCTGTTTTTACCAATTTGCCAGTAGAATCTAAATAAATGTAAAAAAATATGGCTGACTTTCCATGACATTTGTCGTCTTTGACACAATCGTGGAACACGATTGCAGATATATTTTCACGTAATACTAATCCATGGCAATAATTTTAAGTAAAAATGTATGTGACCTTAATTAAGGTTTAAGATTTTTAATTCGTAATGAAAACAGATTGTAAAATAAAATAAATAAATAAATAAATATCTTGGGACATCTTACACAAATCGACCTAGTCCCACGGTAAGCTCAATTAAGGCTTGTGATGTGGGTACCAGGCGACGATATATATAATAGATAGATACATATAGATACTTAAATACATAGACAGCCATTACCAAGGAACAAACATTTGTGATAAATAAATACACAAATAATGCCCTCGCCGGGATTCGAACCCGGAACCTCCAGCTTCGTAGGCAGGGTCACTACCAACTAGGCTACGGAGGCTGATTGTGTTCGAAAAGAAGTGCGTGATTAGGGAATAATGTAAGGTTTTAGGTTTGTTTACATGATTCTAGTGACGATTGGTATAGCAAAGGCCCTACCACGAACCACGAACGAAGTATTGCCCCTCTCTCGCACTTGTGAATTCGTACGTAAGTGTGACAGGGAGGCAACACTTCGTTCGTGGTTCGCGGTAGGTCCTCTGGGTGCTTAGACAAGTTGCCAATCGCTAACGCTTAATCGTCAATCGTAAACGAAAGGCAGCTAAGGTCAATACGGATAAGACCGTCTATCCGGAAAGTCCGTCTACCAACTGATTTCCACCCCTAACTCAACAATATAAGACGCATATGACGGACAATCCTTACAAACAAAATATGCCGGACTTACCCTCACTGACCTTAACTGTCTTTGTCGCACGAATATGAAAGAGTGACCTAAAATCTTGCATTATTCCATAATCATCATAGTGTCACTGACTGTCCTTATTTGATAAAAGATTTATGATGGCCAGCAGCGTCATCATAGTGGACACATTACTGCGATCGCCAATCCGCTTGCCCAGCGTGGCGATTATGGCCATTTACCTCCTAATGCGCATAGTTAATAGGAGAGGCATACGTCCAGCAGTTGACTATCATAGGCTGATGATGATGATGATTCCATAATCATTTTTAGTTAAAATTATTGACATTTTTTTACATAAAAATATATCTGAGACCATGTTTCACGATAAGTGTAAAGTCTATTGCTTATATTTTTTAGACTACTGACGATAGTATACCTAATTGGGAAAAAGTGTAATTAAATGTTGTTTTTAGGATGCTCCAACAAAGACCTGTCTGATTCAAACATGGCCACGTACTGTCGAGTGGCGACCGGCATCTACGAGGCGACGGCGGCAGAGCAGTACCAAAATCAGAGGTTGTATCATCAAAATAAACATCTCCCCTTGTCACAGAATATATCCCACGTTCATACAGGGTGGAACAGAACGACGATCCTTCCCCCTACCTACCGAGTCTATCAACCATTACAATGAACTTTCATTATAGTACCAACGTTAAATCGGTATACTCTTGGCTCGTCTCAGTTGTTTTTTGTCAAGTTCTTAAATTCGACCCTTTCTGCTTCACCATCTTCTCACCGAAAATGCTCAAAGAAGATGGTGACGAATAACGAATGAGCCAAAATAAGAAAATGGCAAAAGCACAAAGTTTACCAAATATGAAATAGGCTTCACACGAAAGTGGCAAATCAAGAACGGATGACGAAAGCAGAAAGGGGCGAATTTAAGAACTTGACAAAAAACGACTGAGTCGAGCCAAGAGTATACCGAACGGCGATCCCCTTCCCCCTACCTACCGAGTCTATCAACCATTACAATGAACTTTCAGTATAGTATCAACATCGAAATATCTTTAAAAAAAACTTAACCCCTCATACAGAGTGAGTGATAAGTTAAGAGTTCAACAGTATAGGTAAGTCAATTTTTCGATGTTGGTCCCATACTGAAATTTCATCGTAATGATTGGTAGACTCTGTCGGTAGCGGCAAAGATCGTCTTTCTGTTCCACCCTGTATATAATATACACGTCTCCTAACTTAGTGAGACGCGATACTTCGTTTGTCCCTTTCGGCCTTATCAATATTTTTAAGGATAAAAAGATATTTATTGGCTGCTAAGTTAAGGTGAATTTAGACCAAACGAGCGAATGCTCATTCTATCCCCCGCTCTACGAAATTCGTTCGTTACACAAAGCGTGATTCGTCGAAATTCGTTGATTTCGTAGAGTGGGGGATAGAATAAGCATTCGCTCTTTTTCGTCTAAATTTACGTTTAAGGTGCGTTTAAACCAAAAGAGCATTCGCATTCTAGCGCCCGTTCTACGAAATCAACCAATCACGTTTCGTGTACCGATCGAATTTCGTAGAGTGGGAGGTTAGAACAGCGAATGCTCTTTTAGTTTGAACGCACCTTTTGAAGACGTTTATGAATAAGCACTACCCGTGCATAATGTGTTTTCACGGCATTTTTACGGAAATGTCCGAATTCATAGTTCTTCAGCTCATTGTGATAAATATGATTTCGGTTCGGACTAGACGTGTGCGCCGCGCCGGCGTCACGCCGCCGCTGACCTTTTTCGCCACGCCGCCGCCGCCGACTAATGGTCGGCGTGAAATCGGCGTGACCTTGACTGAATAACAGACTTATTTCTTATGTGTTAAATACTAAATACTAAGCTTCGTATTTGCTTTATGTATTTACATAATGCTCTTATACAGGAAATAAAATATCAGCCTATCGAGTGTCATCACTCATTATCATTAGACATAGATACTTTAGGCTCGGCGACATCCAGCCTCCCGAACAAGCCGGTACGGTTTTTGCACAAGCAACGTCAGGTTATACAGAAGACCGAGAGGTATAACTTGCCCCTCTGGTTACCGTTCGTGGCTTATGAAGCATTTGAATCGATCGAGACGTTTATGAATAAGGGGTTACTCTCTTATTCATAAACAAATACCTACTATACATTACTTCCAGCGATACCAAGTAGACTTTTCTTTTCCTCCTTGCACCGATACCGCAAAGCCCGGTGTCGTGATTATCAAGTCATCAATTTCTCTTTTACGATCTTTCACCAACGGCACCGATCTTTGGCAGCGTAGACCGCTTCAGCAACCTGAATGTTGAGTGTGGTGCGGATTGGTCTGTCCAGTGCATGGGGCTCGGTTTTTTCCTTTCAAACTTTCCTGAGACAATAAGTTTTTGCAGGTCTTCCATGTTTGTGGGCTATTTGTCCAAAGAACAAGTAACCAATAAACACTAGAACAAGTAAGCCAAGTAGACTACCGGTACTTATATGTAGCGTCCAGTTTGTCTCCAAGGCCGGTATTCGAAACCCATACCATTGCAGTATGTCAAAACTGTTTTTGGTTGCTTTGGGAGGTTTCTTTAAGATGTTGGTCTGGAAAGGGCTTTGTCATCAACATCAATAGTGAGTATATCAGTCATACCACCCACGTTCGGTTTGCCGACTGTAAAATAATTATGGTTAAAACCTTGGAGAACTTGAGTACTATACTCATTGATGTCTGTAGAGCCCTTGAATGCGTTGGGCTTAAGATACAACGAAGATCAACGAAGACCACATCAAATATCTAGTCTTTGTGATACAAACTCCAGTCAAGATCTAAGCTCAAAGACGACGAACATGTGTACCGGGGACAGACAACTAGTCCAGTAGGGTGGATCTAAATTTGAGGAAAAGATGAATAGTAATGTAGTGCCGGACAGCACAATATCTTCTCAATATCCCGCAGTATATTTCAAAACGAAATTCTTCAAACAAGTGTTACTTACGACTATAAAACGTGATATGGGTTTAGTAAAAAGATCACTCAATGTGCTATTTAATCGATGGAAAGAGGAGTTCCCTACAAGATTGAAATAATCATGTTTAGAGCCGTAGAATAAGTGAAAGTACCAACGTAGCTCAAAAAATGTGTGACCTGAAGTGCAGTGGGCTAGACATTAAACGCAAGTGTCCTACGCAGCATGGATATGTATGGAGCCCCTCTGTGGGAAGATGCACTCACCACGCAGAACAAGGCCCTTTTAAGGAGACCTCAGAGGGCTATCGCGGTTAGGGCAGTGCGGGCCTATCGCACAATCTCTTGGGCTGCAGCGACAACTTTGGCGGCGGATCCCCCTTGGGAACTTCAAGTCAAAGTCCTTGCCGAAGTATACCGGTACAAAACAAGGCAGAAGGAGGATGGCCAAACCCCAAGCCGCCATCAAGAGGCGGAGCGTGTCCGGGATCTAGCGCAGAATTGTATGCTTCTCCAATGAGAGGTGGACCTGGGGACATCGGCTTACGGCGTACTAACCATAGAAGCCATTCGTCCTCACTTAGATCGCTGGATGAAGCGGCGCCACGGGACACTGACCTTCAGGCTGGTGCAGATACTGTCTGGCCATGGGTGCTTCGGCAGATATCTGCACCGGATTAGACGAGAAGAGTCAACAAAATGCCATGAGTGTGGTGCACAAGAAGACTCAGTGGGAGCCTAACCGGGCAACTTTAAGTCAGGTTAGAGAAGCTGGAAAGCCGTAACCACCTTCTGCGAAGATACCATTTCGCAGAAGGAGGCCTCGGAGCGGGAGAGAGAAAATGACCCTGCAGCACACCCGCTCCGTCGACGCAGGCTTGGAGGTTGGCGCAGACGCTACGCACATCTGCTAGCTCCGCCCTAGCACACTAATATAGCCAAAAGGTCATTGGACTGAGGCCACTAACTATTTGGTGTCCCATTGGGTCTGCAGCTCGGCTGCCCGCTGGAATGACACAGTAGAATGCTCATAGCGATCTTGCGTCACCCCGTCAAAAGCGGAGATGGCACTCGTTGGGTTTTTAGACGGTAGTGGAGTTCAATGCTCCGTAGTCCGTCATACCTGTCTCACGACAGGATGCGTAAAAGCATTTTCCCAACGTAAAAAAAAGTGGGCTGGACATATTGCCCGCAAAATTACCGTTGGGTCAAGCGATTTCTTAAAGGCAAGCATAAACTTGTCGACGCAATGTAGGAAGGCTCCCAATATGATGGATCGATGACCTGGCAAAGATAGGTGGAATCCATTGGATGTGGGCTGCGCATTATTTATCCTTATGACATGCTATGATAGGGGATTTGGGGACCTAATGTCCATCGGCAGATAATACATATTATTACTATCATCATATAACGAAGATGAATAGAGTTAGTCCAAGCCCAGTTATTGTTGGAAATACATATTATGTTAAGGCTTGTCCACGAAATAAAGTAGACGTTGCCGTATAATTCATTTTCTTCTCGGACGCTATGGTTGATATTTATATGAATTTCTCCATAGTTATGGACTTTTATTTAAACTTCTAAATTTTAGCAGTGTTTCTTCTTATTTTACAATTTTGGCTCATTTAGTTTCCCAATGGGTCTTAACTAAATTACAATATCGATACTATAATAAACTGTGAATCTTGTGTCTACAATTTTAATTAACTATTTCAAGTCTAACATTGTTGAAATCGTCTCGGAAGATCGCACTTTTGCATTAAGCATTATCTGAAGTTTTGACGAAGAAAGTTTTGACGACTTTTAAGCGAATACTTTTGGATATTGGATTGTTAAACATAAAACAGAAGAACCAATTTGTGGTTCCATGGCTGTTAGAACTACATGGGACTATTGTGTAACAGTGGAGACTGATTTTACGATGGCTACTTTATTTCGTGGACAAGCTTTAGAACATGATGGGAAGAGAAAACTGTTATCTATTGATCAGATGGTGGTTAAGGTGGCCACTGGTGGTGTTTATTGCACATTTATATTGTATTTATCTCAATTGTAATAAAGAATACGATCGAATTCCGCTTTTATATTCACGTGACCTTCACGCCGATTTCACGCCGAAATCACGCCGCCGCCGCCGACCATTTTGACATCGGCGCACACGTCTAGTTCGGACATTTCCGTGAAAATAACAAGGCAGAGAACTATGCTCTGCATCAGCATAGTATAAAATTGAGATTAGAATGGGATTTAAAAGTACTGTTGACACAACAGTGTATAAATAAATCTAAGATACCTATATTCATTTATTCATAGTTTAAGTACAGAGATTTACAGATAATAGATTAATGTATCCCTCACTACATCTGTAAGCAACTCGTTTGTTGGTAAATGTTGTGTCATTTGTTGTGTCAACAGTACTTTCGAAATGTTCGAATCCCTTTCTGATTCCGGTTTGATAATACTTTTAATCCATGAACAAGTAAAACATGGAAGTTACCTTCATATATAAAACTGCCTTTCAGCAAAAACTGTTCTGAAATTTCGTTGACAAATGTCACCCCCTTTGACAAATAGATATTATTTCAATATATAAAATGGCTTCGTCAGGTAGGTACAAAAATAGATCCGCCACAGGCTTAGTCACACTACAATCAATGATAAAATCCGCCACAGGCTTCGTAAATATTACATTATATTAATTACAAAAGACCACCCCGGGTCGCATCTGGTCCAAAGGTCCCCATGACACTAGCAGCATTTCCACGCTGTATCGCTAGGGATATTTGCTGGACCAGGTACGACCCGGAGCGAGGATCGCAGCCCCTATCCCTAAGTCGGCGACCCAAGTCCCTGATGAAATCTTTGGCCTCCGCACCCCATGAGCCTGCAGTCTCCACCGCAACTGGTATAAAATCATACGTTGGTTCCAAGGCAGAATACTTCGAATGCTTTTGCCTAGCGCGTATTCTGCAGCCGATCCAGCAGACCTTGTGGTACGGCTCAGATGGGATGGGGCAAAAGTAAGTTTGACAAATTCAAATAGAATTAGGTTTTCTTTTTTCTACAAATCTGTTAATTAATTATATAATCCAAGCAATTATTTCACAACATATTAAGTAAACAATAACAAGACTTGGCGGTCTTCCAAATCCTCGGCATAGCCACTTGATATTTTTATTTGAATTTTGTCAAAGTTGTTGCATGGCGGTACTTATTTTAAAAGCGCTATTTACTTTTTTAATTTGATATTTTAGTTGTGTAGTTACCGAAAGCAAATGACTGTCTATGTGTCCTGCCTACGGAGGTTCATTTGCGCAATCGTTTTAGGGGCATTTTTGAATTCACGTTAGAAGTCCACTTTTTTGTGTGTTCACAGCTTTTTGCTTACTTTTCTCTGTATGGGTAGAAACCACACATTCTAATGTGCACCATTTTTCCAGATACAGCAACCCGTCGGCGCCCACTTTCAGCTCGCCTCCCAATTCCCCTCTAGTGGGCCTAGTCTTCGACCCATCCTCGCCCAACTACAACAAGATGGACCGCAACTCGAACTCAGACAGGCGCTCACACAGCACTTGGTCTCTTTCCTACCAAGAACCCATAGGAACAGGGGCTAAGAAGAAAATTGTTAAGAGCCAGGACAAGAGACAAGTCTACAGCGCCGATCCGCGGTACCATGAGAGATATAAAGACAGTAGTACCGAAACAGAAAGACATAAGAAACAAGATAGAAACCTAACCTCAGAATCCACCTCCAGCCTTGATTTTTTCGTGGAGGGCGAACGAATGGTGTCAGAATTATGCAACATGTCTGACTCAAACGCAAGAACTGATACTAATAATCAAAAATCCTTTCAAGAAGAGGACAAGAATAAACCTTCCGGATCATCCGATGTCCTACTTACTGCTCTAGACAAGATTATAATTCATGATCAAATTCCAAACCAAATCGTTCAACTTGCTATTGAAGCTTGCACCGATGCTGAAAATATTGCTATTGCACATCACAACAGACCATGCTTCAAAAATATACATTCGATTTGTGCAAAAACAAGATCCAATGTACAGAAACCTGACAGTGCCGTGGCCAACTTGCATTCACAGGGCATACCGTGGGTCATCAAAAATTTCATATTCTCCTTCGTCAGAATACTGGATGGCTGGAAAGGAGTCAAAGAACTTCTTAGTGAGAAACACGACACATTTTCGAGAATCGAAAATAAATATTACAGCCCAAATATACGTGAATGTTTCGTGCAATGGCAAGCTGTCACCAAAGAGATGTTAACACATATTTATAAGACCTACAAGTGCCTGGATCACGGTTTTACTATGGAGCAAAAGAGCTTTACCCATAATTACTATGCCACGAACTCTGCTGCCCCGCGCCATCAGAACCAAAGCAAGTTTCAAACTGTGAAGCCTCACGTGAGTACCTCGAGACCCGTAAACGCTTCTCCTCAACCTTTCAATGCAGTCCAGCCACCTTGGGTACAGAACCAAAGTCACTCGCCGTCCCAGACTTTCAATGAAGGACCGTGGCCGGTCAGAGCTGGAGTAGCCTTCAAGAAATTCCCTGTGGTACCACCCCCAAGCTCTCATAACTTTTATCCTTTAAACGAACAGGGCGATATGGACGCTTATTTAAAAGGCCCCTATAAGTGCGACCCTTGCAGCTTTCGAGAAGCAAAACCTCGACAGTCTTGGACGATTACCAACATGCCCGACTTTCGAGCTTTAGAGAACATGTGCCATGCTGAGCAGAGAGAATTATATAACCAAATGAAACACAAAATGGATGCCGAGCTTGGTAAAGCTCCCGGACAACCAGTCATGAGCGGCATGCTGTTCGATCAGATGCAGCGTAGAGACATGGAACTCAAAGCAAAAATGATACCTTTAAGTCATGTCGAAAAAACCTTAATACCAAACATAGCATCCTCTGTCGAGATGCGTGGTCGATACGTTCAGAAAAATAACAGCTGCGGCGACACAAAGGAAGAGGCTGATTTTTTTGCGGCGTGGGGTCAGATGGTCCAAAAAGAACCTAGCGATTTTATAACTCATCACTCGCACAACGTTCAGATACCGTCGAGCGTTGTGACGATTCCAAATAATATCTCTGGCCCCGTGCAATTTATTGATCCTGAAAATGATGAGTATCACGAAATGTCTAAAGTGTATATGAAACCCGGAAGCTACAAAGTGCCTATAAAGCCAGCTGATCCTGCGGCCCCGTTCATGCCAGGATCTAGCCAAGAAGCACCATTCGACAACTCTATGGTGGAGGAGATGGCTCTCAAGATGAAGGTGCCCTTTCCACCTGTGACGTTGGCACCCCAGCCCAAGTATAACCTCGAGTCATGGCCGTGTCTAATGCCGAGGCGTGGCGACGATATGTTGGCAGACGAGCACAAGCTGATTTCAAGACCCACAATATCTGGCTTAGATATTAGAAGCACTGAACCTCTCGAGATTTTAACTATGATGACTTCTGATCGCGCTTGGGAAGCAGCTAAACAATCAGCTCCCAAACTTGTAGATTTTATTCACGAAGGATCAAAGTCTGACACTGCGAGGTTGTACGATGCTTTAGGATTGAGCGCTAGCGACGACTTTTCCGAAGATTTAAAACAAGTGAAGTTCAGCATGGAAAACAGTGATACTTGGGCCGCAAGGTTAGGTCAACACAACTTCATGCCGAAGGAAACGCATAGTTTGTGGGAGAACTCTTCAGCAAACCAGGACCAGTCAGTCTTGAGCAACGACTCTAGCAAGTGTCTTGACTCGGAGCCAAAATCGCTTGAATCGGACGAGCTTCCTATACCCGAGAAGAAGCAAGAATCGAAAGAAGCCCGGTGTCCAAATTATGATCAGACTGGTAACTATGTAAGAGGCGAGAATCAAAAGAAACCATTGAAGTCCAAGGTTGCGGCTTCTGGCATGTGGTATCATCCAAAGAAGAAGAAGCCTCTGCCCGCTGCTACTGTCAAGAAGTTTGAGGCTCTGCTCAGCAACCTGGCTCAACTGAATGAGGCTACATTCATCCAACATGACATGGATATCAAAGTGGTAATTTGCCTATGTAAATATTTATTCTTAGAATTGAGTTGAAGAACTTAGTGCCATCGTTGTTGATGCACTTCTCCCGAAGTTACGCCAAATTTAAAATAAGTGTATATTTATGTATGGTTGTGGCTCTCTTGATGATTAAGACTTGTATATTTACGAATATGGCTGTTTAGACGGCGTAGTTGGTAATATGTAACGTTAATAATTAACTGACATGTTATTACAATAGATAATAATTCCAGGCTCCAAGATTCTATGAGGTGGTGAAGTATCCGATGTGCCTGCACGATATCTCTACGAAGCTCAAGAATTCTTCATACACAGAACATGAGCAAGTGGTTCAGGATTTCAGGCGGATTTTCAACAACGTTCGTCTCTACCTAAAGGTTAGTAAGGTTTTCAAAATACTGACATTATTTTTCGATTAGATACCTGATACTTATTTTGATTAATTTATATTTGTATAAATAAACCTCAATACCTACCACTCCTATTTACAAATATCTAAACAAATACAAATACGAAACAAATTAATTAATTGAAATCATACAAATATCCCCTGTTGTATCTTATATTAAAAATACTTACCAAGAATTTATTATTAATCTTCACCTATTTCCAGTCCTATCCAGATGCCGCTATGAAGAAAAATCTGAACAAGACTGCAGCAGAATTTGAAAAGTTGCTGAATGAAGAGTTTCAGAATAAATGGGACAGTAAATCCAAGTCCCAGGAAAATGCAGAAACAGAAAGCAGCAAAAAGGAAGACAAAGAAGAATCAAAGAGTGTAGAGACGAACAAGAAATCAGACTCCAAAACTAGCGATGAGAGGAAGTAAGGTTTCAGCGTTTTTGCAGTCTTACTCACTTTTATTTTGCGTAGCAGCAGAATTCCATCATATTTTATTACAAGCAAATTTTTGTATGAATCGTTTGTTTTAAACTATTTATTTATTTTTATTCATGCATGCCCCGTACTTCCTCCATATCTGATGTGGATGATTAGTTTGAAAATAAGATGCATCTAGTCATTATTCATAGCAATTTGTTTATTGTAAATGTCAGTGAAGTTATCTGAGCTTATGGTAAGAATATCAATTATTGTAATGTGTAAGTTTTTCGAACGGACTTTATTCCCTGCGGGGTCAAACTAGAACTCGTTGTTTTCTCTTCTTCTGTTACTTTGTATTTTAGTTTTCTACTTACGTATGTTGTTACTTAGTTTCTCCACTATTTCTTATAATTATTCCAATAATGTTGAATTACTTTATGGTCAACAAATTTGTGTCGAAAGAAATTAGCGGGAAGGTCGCACCGGATCGTTTTCATTTCTGAATCGGCAGTATTTACTGTTTCCATTGTTTCCTTGTAAAGTACATGACTAACTGTTAATTTTCCATACTAATGTTTTTTGACAGACGCTATGTGATTTACGTTATATTTGTTGAAGAAAACCAGTAATATGTATACCTAATCTTGCGCTCCGACACCCAAACATGATACAGCTCATTGATAATGCATTTATCCTTCTCCTACGTTCTATTTCTTTGTAGTCACTGGAAAGGAACTAATGTTACAAGTCGACGTAGGTATACCAAACTGTTTAATATCATGTTCATGTTCGATATAAGGTAATATATCTTATTGATAATTTTGTAAGCGCGAGCGGGGCACACGCGTTATGTCGGACATAAACATGATCGTAATTTTGGTGGTCTGAGCCTACCAATAGATATTAGTAATTTTTATACCACTCTATCTGTGATGTATATTTAGGTAAAAGTTGATGATGAATTTGAATCGTTTTCACGATTGGTTCCTAGTTGTATGAATTCCTTGCGTGTATATAAAGTAGATAGCCTAAAAAATTCACAGGAAAGCTTTAACAAGTGAGCACATTTATGTTAAAATAAATATAGTAGAACTAATTACCTATTATAAAAAGAACTAGAACTAGACAAGTCTTTATTCTATTTTCTACCTGTACTTATTCATAATTATTTTGTCTGTGCAATTTTTAATGTTACATTTTCACGAAGATTGTTACAAGAGTAATATTTAATCAATTGACATCGTCCTTAGATAAGATCTTGAAGGCGAAAACGCTTTTAAATTATTACGAACAAGTGAAATACAATTACTTACTTGAAAATGTTTACTGTCGAAGAGTAGACATTTTTTTCATTGTTAAAATATTTTATTATTAACAATTTTAGACTCCATTTTACCTGCCATAGACTAAGTATAGTGACGTCACAGTTGACGACTTTTGGTGCGAATTGGGTCAAAGTTTGGCTGCGTTCAAAAATTCTAAATTTTAAATTCGACTATGGGTGACGTTCGAGTTAATTTTAAGTATTCATTAAGTTGTGATTTTATTTATTATTTAACTTATGTACCTAAAATTATGGCAAGGAACACCTATGGTAATAAACAAGTGATTTTGGTTTTACATTATTTCATTTAACTTGCACATGCACAGTGCACACCGTGTAATAAAAGCATGTAGAAATAATCATATCGATTGACTAATAGTCTGGCAAACTAACTTGTCAGTAAAAAAAGGCAGCAAACTAAAAAAATAGGTAAAATGGATGACCGATACGCGCTCAGAGATAATGAGTTTCGCGCTTTTACTGCTATCGCAGTAAAAGCAGAAGGGTCCACGGAAAGGACATTTCTAGTCAATTCAAATTGCAGAAGGACAAACCACCTTACTTTTAACAGAATAAGGTGTGAATTTGCCCTGATTTTTTAGGTTTTGGACATGTTTTTTCCATGGACCCTTCATTTGGTTTACCAGACTAAACTCTTCGAATGCCAAGAACCACTAAAGTGGTTGTGTTGCCTACCACGCCAGCAGCCACTAAAGTGGTAAAACGAGTATGCTGTCAAAGTAACTGTCTTGCCGACAGATAAGGTTGATTTTCGTTATTCATTAGTAGAGATACTGGCGTGTATATATATCGGGGAAGATGTTGAAAGGTTACATTTCGACGCCAAAATGTCTGTTAGAATTCACTTGCCTTATTTAGTAAACAACTTTCTAACCTCCAAGTATACTTTATTGCTCTAAAATTGCCATGTTTGCTTATACCAAGACACCTGCGGCCCAACCACGAAAAACGATATTCGTAAATTTCGAGGATTTGTCTC